>MJUU01032530.1:176023-189085 GCA_002080025.1 Modiolus philippinarum | reverse complement strand
AAGCATGCATTGTTGTTGTCATCCCAAAATGCATCATACATACCAATATGGTTGATGTGGGGCATGTCAGTAAGAGGGAATGGACTTTAACCATTCTACCTAACCAAATCGCTCATGCGTAAAACGTGGGTCACAGACAGCATCCGAAGCATGCATTGTTGTTGTCATCCCAAAATGCATCATACATACCAATATGGTTGATGTGGGCCATGTCAGTAAGCGNTCAAATAAAATTAAATTGAATATTACTTAAATGTAATTCAAATCAACTCTTTATTTTTTTTCTAAATTTACAGGAATTTTATCCACGGAACAATTTTTTGTTAATTAATTTCCTAGCTCATTAGTATCAAGTCCTAAATAAACATACCCCTTGGCAGTAAAATAAAAAGTTGGATAACTGGGAATAGTGATTTTTAAAAAGTTGGATAAGTGGGAAGACACCACCTTAACCATTCTACCTAACCAGACGCAGACGCTGACGCCGAGGCCGACACTAGGGGTATCACATAAGCCCCCCTCACTTCGTGAGGTGACTTAAAAAATCAATATGACATTACATGTTATTAATCTATTATCATAACTTTAGACTTAACATTTACTTTACACAGATTGCTAATAATTAGTTAAGGATTGTCAAATGAACAAATAAATAGTATCAAACTAAGAGTTATCTAACCTGTAATGACATTGTTGGTCTTTGAATGGGCCAAGTTTATACTTTCTGCAATATTGTCCAGACATTGTTCTATACTTGTTTTACCGCAAGTAGATCCTGAAATAACAAGACAAAATCAGACAAATTACAAAGCAGTGGCATCACTAACTAGAGCTAATCATGCATGATATGTAGGTAAAGGTAACCTAATTTTAATCAACTAAATTTCAACTATCTAAGCTGCATCCACTGAAAGAAAGCTACTTCTCTAAGATTTGAAGATCTTTATTATCATGCACACTTAAAACTAAATCACTCATGCATGAAATGAAGATCAAAGAGACCTAATTTGCATCAGAAATCTCATGACTTTTCTAGACTATCATATATTAAGCTGTTCCAATTTGAGTTTTATTTGGAGTCAGCAAGAAAAAAGTTATCTATAATAGTAAAATCTAACCCAAATAAAGGGCTACGTCGGGTGCAGTATGATACGACCGCAGCATGTCGACCACTGAAATTTGAACAAATGTAACTTAAAGTAAATGTGGACACAGTAAAAGGCTTGACACAGTAGTTAGATGGACACAATAAAGAGCTTAATGAACACAAACTACAGAAAATAAAATTCAACTTTTTGATCCCTAATAGCTCTAGAAGAGCTATATGCAAAATCTGTTGGCTCTCACCTGAAAGCCTACTTCAGGTGGAATCCAATGAAAAAATCCCATTGAAATTCGATGACAAATAAATATTTTCAAGTAATTTGCATATTTGCAATTTTGACCCTGTTTGGCCCCTTATAGCTTGGAAATGGTAAGAAATATTCCAGTTCTGATGGCATACTACTAAAAGCTTGTGTCAAGAGGAATTCAAAGAAACAAACTCCACTAAAATCTGATAAAAAATAAATTTTTACATAATTTGAAAAAAAATGCAATTTTGTCTCCTTTGACCCCTTTGCCCTTATTGCTCAGAAACCGAAAGAACTATGATAAATTTGTTGACATACTACTGAAAGCTTACAACAGGAATAATCCAAAGAAAAACAAGAGGCTCTCAAGAGCCTGTATTGCTCACCTGGCCCTTGATTAACATAGACATTTTATGCTAAAGAGCCCTTATATATAATTAAACTATAAATCCAATATCCCTAATTAGGTAAAGGGGAGAAGACCTCTGTTAGTTTAACATTGGACCCCATGGGAAACACTTAAGTTCCCTGCTGGAGGCCATGTTGGATATTGCGCTGACCTGAAAAACAACTTTTTGCAAGGGGACCACTAAATGACTATTGCGGCCAAGTTTTGTTCCAATTGGCTCAGTACATTCAGAGGAGAAGATCTTTGAATGTGTTTTCCCATAGGGTCCAATGTTAAAACTATGTTCCCAAATGGCAGCCATGTTGGATATAGTACGATCCTGAAAAACACCTTTTTTGCAAGGGACCACCTAAGGACTATTGTGGCCAAGTATGGTTCTAATTGGCTCAGTAGTTTCAGAGAAGAAGATCTTTGAAAGTGTTTTCCCATAGGGTCCAATGTAAGAACTATGTTTCCCCCTGCCGGCCATCTTGAATATCGCACTGACCTGAAAAACACATTTTTTGCAAAGGACCACCTAAGGAATATTGTGGCCAAGTTTGGTTCCAATTGGCCCAGTAGTTTCAGAGAAAAAGAATTTGAAACGTTTTTTTCCATAGGGTCCAATGTTAAATTTTGGTCCCAGCTGGCGGCCATCTTGGATGACGTACAGACCTGAGCGACACAATTTTTAAAGGGGAAGACCCAAGGACTATTGTGGCCAAGTTTGGTTTCAACTGGCCCAGTGATTTCAGAGGAAAAGATCTTTGAATGAAAAGTTTACGGATGGACGACGGACGCAATGTGATTGCAAAAGCTCACCCTGTTATAGCCAGGTGAGCTAAAAAACCCATCATAATCCCACAAAACT
The DNA here is from genome assembly GCA_002080025.1 of Modiolus philippinarum. Classification (NCBI taxonomy): domain Eukaryota; kingdom Metazoa; phylum Mollusca; class Bivalvia; order Mytilida; family Modiolidae; genus Modiolus; species Modiolus philippinarum. The sequence continues at coordinate 186,474 of MJUU01032530.1, read as the reverse complement.
AAAAAAACTTAAAATTTTTGGTTATCTTCACATATGCAATTTTGGCCCTGTTTGGCCCCTCACAGCCCGGAAAGGAAAGGAGTTATCAAAAATCTGATGGTTGAGCGCCATGTTAATTTTTCATGAGGAATCCATTGCAAAAAACTGTATCAAAATCAGACTAAATATTCAAAAAATAATTTTTTTTAGATTCACCCCTTTTGGGCCCCATTAATCTCATGAACAGTACATGCAGTGTGAAATCCGTTGCATTCTGCAGATTGGAAATTTCCTCAGGAGCATACTGAAAGAAATCCCATTAAAATCTGATAAATAATAAATATTCTACAGCCAAATATATGAAAAAACCAAATTTGGCCCTTTTGGCCCCTTTCTAAGAAACGGGCATGGCCACAATTACCAAAACTAGTCAAAGTCTTTCTTTTGTGCCAAGGAACATTGTGTTAAAATTTCATATGGATTGATCGAGTAGAACTAAAGTTTTTGACCAAAAACAAAAGTTTCTACGGACGACAACACCAACAACGACAACGACAACAACACCATACCATTATACGATCTCATATTTTGTGCGGTAGTATAAAAAGTCTGAAACACAATATGATTTAATGCAATCGCTGAAAATAAAATTTAATAGCAATTTATTAAAACAAGACGTCTGGTGTGTGATAGAAAAAAAACAAGATGTTTTTGTGAAACACTACATATGCCCCCAGATTCTACAGTAAAATATATGAAAATACCCAATTTTACCCCTTTTTCATCCCTTTGACCTTTGACCTAATTTTTTTGCATATTTATGTTCCTCTTGACAAGACCTATACACCTGCTTAGTATTAAAAGTCTATCTTACATAGTTCAAAAGTTGTTTATTACCATAAAAACACCCTATTTAACCCCTTTATTCTGAAACAGATGAAGCCCCTTTGGGCCTCTTGCTTATTGAAATGGTTTTAATTGTTAAAAGTATCTGTTTAAACATGCTATAAAAAACTTACAGAAAAATACTGCATCAAGATCCGACAAAAAATTGAAAAATTCATTTTTTTCCATTTGTCCCCCTTTGGGCCTATTGTTTCTCAAAAACGGTAAATGCTACCTCAAATCTGTCAGCATACACCAGTTGGGCAATTTTATTAGCAATAACATAAAACAAACCCCGTCTCAATATGATAAATAATAAGGATTCTACAGTTAGATATGTGAAAACAGCCAAATTCACCCCTTTTTAACCTCTGTGACCTTGACCTTTGACCTGACCTATTTTTTTTTTTTTGCATATTTATGTTCCTCTTGACTAGACCTATACACTTGCTAAGTGTCAAAGGTCTACCTTATATAGTTCAAAAGTTATAGCGAAGGTTAAAGTTTCAGACGCACAGACAAACAGACAGGACAGGACAAAAACAATATGCCCCCCATCCTCGATGTTGGGGCATAAAAATTTATTGAAAAAACTAAGTCCAACTAATGGCAAAATACGGAAAAATGGGAATTATTTTTTTCCAAAAATAAACTTGGGATTCAATAATGAGGTTGCACTAAATATTGTGTCAAAATTTAATTGATATTGTCAGTAAGATATCAGAAAGTTATTGAAGTTCAAAAAAAGTTTAACATTAGGGTAACCAAATGTTAAAGACAACACCAACGACAGAATCTATGGTCGCTATGTCTCGCAGGCACAACAAAGATCAAACAGGCTGTGGATGTCCGACAAACTTGAAAATTGCTTACACAACACAACTCATCATTTCCAAGCTTCAGACCAAATTTCAAGTATTTCCTACTTCATAGAAGCCAAGATATCTTTGACAAAAAAATTGTTGATGGACAGACAGACGAAGTGAAAACTATAGGGCACCCGCATCTCGATGCGGGCCCTAATGAAGAGTTACAGATATGATTGCATTAGAATTTAGACCAGTCCCCATTTTTGCAGAAATTAATTTACAGTATTCATAAATTGTATGTACATGTACATGTATTACAACTACAGAGTGAATGTTTACATGTGTTTTACAACACTTTAATGAGATAAACATTATATACCTGGATGGAAATTAAACAATGTTAAGCCTAATTTTTCACATCTATGTAGTTCCTCGATCAATAAATTTCTACTCTTCAGTAGGTTACTTTCATCAGGTGAACCACAATTCATCAGGTAAGAACCATGAGGTAAGATCTGGTCAGGTAAAAATCCATATTTCTAATAAATATAATTGACTGATAAGATAGAGTAAAGTTTTTTGGTTGGTAAACTATGCTGTACATAAATATTTCTAAACTAACAAGTGCAATATGTTCCAAAATAATTGAACAAATTTCATCTAATAATCAATTATCTTGTGACCAAACATAACATTCTAAAATTACTTTCTATGCATTTGTACTCATATTTTTCCTCTGACAATAGTTTGTCCCATTACTCAAGGCTCTTACTCTAACATTATTCTATGCCCATATTTAAAAGTTATATTATGCTTTTATTTTCAAGTTATTGTAAGCTCTCATTCCAATGTTATTCTGTGCTCTTTTTTCTATATATTATTTCTCAGTATGTGCCAAAAATTTTGGAGTATGAGTCTTCCTAACAGAGGACCCCGAGGGAACCCCGGGATATAGAAATAGGACCTAATATCTCTGGCTTGCGGGGTGTGACCCCTCCTAAACGCAGGCTGACCCCAAGGGTCCCGGGATATAGAAATAGGACCCATTCCGTGGTTGTGCGGGATTAAAAAATACACAACCCATCTTTCGGATGGGATGTAAACTCAGGTCCACGTGTTGGAAGAAATGCCACGCTTCCTGCACATTAAAGAACCCTTGTAGCAAGATCTTTTTGGGGTGGTCCCTAGGTGATTGGCTACAAGGCTAAATTCCCCACCCTTGACGATTTCACCCTACTTTTCCAGTGGCAGTCAGAATTTCCCGTCCCATGGCCCTTTCCATAACCCAAAGTGATTATTTATTAACAAACTTGTTCTCGTCTTGATATAGCTGAAATATTGCTGAGTAGACGTTAAACAATATTCAATCAATCAAACAACCAAAAACTTTTTCATTCACTAGCCTTAAGGCGCTAGTAAGGTCCCTATCCTACTAGCCCAAACCCAATTTCACTAGCCCTTTTAGAAGATTCTTTGTTAATAAGGAACAATTTTAACAAGCCCACCAGGCTAGTCATGACTTCAAATTTTTCCTGCCCAAGATTGATTTTACTAGTCTGGGGCGTTGGGCTAGTTAGTGACTAAAGGCACCAGTAGATTTTTATACATTTTTTTTTCTGACATTATTCTTTGCTCTTTTTACTCTTCTAAAATTATTCTATTAGACTCATGTTTTTTTTTTATTTTAAATAAATTCTAAATAACCTCAGTAAAAAGAAAAACACAAGCAAAAATAGATTGTCCTTTTTTTTTATCAATGAATTTTCCTCAGACTTTTTAATCTGTATCCTTCACTTTTATGAGAATATAGTGGTTTTATAGTGCATGTACTTCAAACAAATACTACACCTCACAAGTATCTTTAAATTTATCAACGACTTTATCTTCTAATGGTTTAGTTGCCCACTGCCTCTGTGATCTTAAAAATAATCCAAATGCCTTGGCCTTCATATCTACAGCTTCTAACACTGACTTGTATAAACCACCTGTAATTATAATGATAAGGCCACATCAAATTAATTAATAGATTCTCATCCCCACCTGCCCCATTTTTTCTAAGCTCAATTTTTTTTATTTTCAATTATTCAGAAATTTTATTTAAATTCATATAAAATAAAACCCTCCCACCCATCCCAGATTTTTTGTTAAATGTGGATGAGAATCTACAAATTAACTTGATAGGGCCTAAGTACAGAATATTGCAGGCAGAAATGATGCATCAATGAATATAGATAACTACTGTAGATGCCACTGAGGTGTATTGAGCCACAAAAGCCTACATTTCAATGATGACCAGTATTTTTAAGAATCTAAATCCCTACCACAGGAATATATAAGTGCAAGTGATATATTACAAAAAAAACTTAAAACATCTATACCTATAAAATCTGTAAGCTAAATATAGCCATTTCCATAAAGTGTTGTTATCTTTTCCTAGATTGGAACTCTATCAAATGAAGAAATAAACAGTCTTAGCTTCCAGTTATCACTCGTATGGTTGGCCAACAATACCCAACTTAAACCCTGAATACTATTTAATTCTAACAAAATTAGTGCAATGTCACAGTAAATAATTATGTAGTAATCTAAATATGAACAGTGTTAAGAGCTGTGTTCAGGATGAACAACACTTGCCATGTTGGGTTGATAACTAGAACTGTTTCATTGTATTTAAATGCCGAAACTGAAGAGTGGACCAAATGATTTTTTGAAAAGGCCCATAGTACATGTATATAACAGGCTTAAATTGCATGTTGCATTTCTACATGTTTGCTATTTGGACTTTTCCTGTTACTTGTATTTGTTATTCACTCAAATTACCTGAAATTGACACATGTGCTCCCACAAACTTTTTATATTCCTTTGGATCTTCTTTCTTTGAAGACAGTTTACTCTCAGATGTTACTTTCTGTGGTTTGCTGTTTTTCTTTTCCTTCTTACATACGGTTGTATCTTGTGTCTCTACCTTGACCTTCCTCTCCTGAAATAACACCTTCTCCTTCTGTTCTGTCTCGACCTTGACCTTCATCTCCTCAATTAGCACCTCCTCCTTCTGTTCTGTCTTGGCCTTGACCTTCATCTCCTCAGATAGCATCTCCTCCTTCTGTTCCGTCTCGACCTTGACATTCCTTTCCTCAGATAACACCTCCTTATTCTGTTGTGATGAACCATCATAATTTTCTTCAGTTTTTTGTTTTGGCTTTCTTCCCCTTTTCTTAATAATATTTGTATTTTCTGTTTTATTAGTTTTCACTTCTTCATCAGGCTCGGAATTCACTAAAGCCTTTGCAGTTTTCCGCTCATCGTGTGGTTTAGACTTTACCACAGACTTGGATTTTTTCCCACTATTCTCAGGTTCAGATATTACCACAGACTTGGATTGTTTCCCATAATCCTTGGATTCAGATTTTACCACAGACTTAGATTTTTTACCATCATCTTCAGGTTCAGATTTTCCCACAGACTTGGATTTTTTCCCACCATTCTCAGGTGATTTCTTTCTTGTAGTTGTCTTTCTTTTCAAATTTTTCTTTGCTTCTTCCTTTTTTACACCATCACCTTTTTCAGCATCAATCACCTGATTTCCTTGAACCTGTTCATTGGATTTTCCACTTTTCAAATTTGACATTTTTTGTTTTTTTCTTGGACTGTTACTCTTTATTTGTTCATGGTGGTCAGTTTGGACTTCAAAATGTTTACAGCTTTCATAACTTTTACCCTCTTCATCATCATCTTCTTCTTCATCTGTTGTAAACCCATCACCACTCAATTCTAATGTATTTAATTTGTCACCCCTCATCTTCCTTTTTTTACTCTCTTTCTTCCCTACCACTTCTGCCTCCTCCTTTTTCTGAACTCCTGCTTTTTTTGCTTTAGTAGGCATATATATTTTTTTATCTGTAATGTAAAAATTAAACTATCGAAATAGTCAAAAAGTTGTGAAATTTTTTGTTCTTTTATAAGTAAGAATAGACTTGTCCACGAATAAATGTTAAAAAAATATATAAAAATAATTTCCATTCATAAATCCCTATTTTAAACAAGGACTGTATTGTAATTAATTTTTTTTATGCAGAGTTCTCTCCCATTAAAAAGTTTTGAATATGAAAAACATCTTTTGATTATCTCACATGTACCTAGTTGGTGAAAGAGCAAACAATTTAAATACTTTGTCAAAGAACTTCTTTTGACATGGAATTAATCATAAATTATCTTTCCCTTCACCATACCTAACTTGGTACAGGGAGATAATTTACAAATAAGCTATATTTACCTAGTTTTTAGGAAAAGCCAAAAACAGAACAAAAATAAAGCTTTTGCTTTGAAGTTGAACATGTTGAATTGATTAATAAGTCTTGATTTATTCCATTCAAACTACTAGTATATGTTGCAAGAAGTCAAGCAACCCAACTCTTAAAGACACCAAAACATCTTTAATAGGCAATATGAAGGCAAATTTCAAAATTACAAGACCTTCAGCACAGACAACTTTAATAGTGTTACTTATACCCTTTTTCCAAGCTAAGGTTTCTGCAATTAAAGGTATAAGAGTAGTTCTAGCTGAATCAAATTTTTCATTTTATGGACCCCTTAGAGGCCATCCCCTGAGGTGTCATACAAAAATTCTGATACCTCTCACTAGGTGAAGGTGCTACATATTATCATGAGTAATTCCTGGGTTTCAATTTTCTAGCACAAATGGCCTTAAAATTTCTTCAATAATTGGATATCATGAGAACAAATTTTCGCCAATAATTTGCCACTAGGGCATTTGACAAAAATTCTGCATCCACAGTACCCTATTGGGATTATACTCTAGTATCGTGCCAAGTTCCAAGTTTGTATCTCTTGTAGTTCTAAGAGCTAGCATGGAGCACTACACAACGTACATACATAAATTAGGCCAAATAAAAAAATAGGTGTGGTTCCAGTCACCCGACTAACCCTATTTTTTCTTGCCGACCCTAGACTTTTTTTTACCAAAAAAGTAAAAAAAAATAGAAATAATACGACTGACCCTAGTTTTTATGGCCACTTTTGACTGACAAAGTTTAAGTAGAGATCAGCAGCAAGATTGTAGTTATTTTGAAACTGTAAATTGGTATTATCATAGTTTATCAATTAGTGGAACCTTTTTATGAAGTATTTGATGAGAAACAAGCTCAAACGCCGCAAAAATTGAAGTTATTTCCCTACAGGAAGTTTTCGTGCAATCATAAATTCAGAACGAGTTCGGCGCGGACTGTCGTATCCGTATTTATTTCCCATGTTATGTAATTATAATATTTCAGAGGCTTCAAAGCCTATTAAACTCTTGCTGGATAAATTTAAAGGAGACTTAAACCTCTTCTTTTACATCTTTTGTGAATAAAATATTGTCAAGAGTCAATGTGATATAAATAGCATATTGTCAGCTATATCGACACTTTACCAATTACATGGTTTGTTGACATCTTCAAAAGTTATGGTGGCTAATGAAATATTCGAGATTATGATTTTGGTGGAAATACACCTTCTCTTTATAACTGTTAGGAATTTTCCACTTCATAACAACCTATAGTATTTATCAAGTCCCATAGTGTTAAGAACGATCGCCGCTTGAACTGAGACTAAAAATCGATCATCTGAGAACTTGGACAAATCATTAAGTATCCACACCCCAATCGCTAAATCATTTTTAGGGTAAAAATGTGTGGATAAAAATACATGGTTTTATATCATAGGTTACAGTTAAGTATTATATATGATTTAAAAAAAAAAAATTAAAAAATATAATAAAAAAAAATCCTGACCTACCGACCCTATTTTTTTCAGAGGGGTGACCGGAACCACACCTATTTTTATTTGGCCTTACAGGCAGACTGCATTAAAACTCTTACATTATCCCCAGCTTTCAAACATTGCAAAGAGTTCCAAATGTAGTGTTGCATCATGGGAGCAAGGATTCACACTTGTTGCTAATCGCTGTATGTTTATGTCTCTGGAACAAATCACAAAGGGGGAAATAACAAATAACAAGGAGGGAGGGGTCATTGGCAGATCCAGAGGGGTGTTCCAGGCATTGGAACCCCCTTTTTTCTGCACAATCGTGTATTTTTTAATGAATATCCTGATGTTCTATAAAGAAATACCAAAAAATTTTCCTTTCATTCCCAAATGGAACCCCCCTTTTCTAATTGACGATATCAGCGTTTCGCGCCTCTAGCGGAATATCAGGTTCGATAACTCCAACATACTTGTACGAGGGTGTTTCTACCATTATGAATTAATATAAATATGCACATTTTAATATTAATTTGCAAGCTCCCAGCTTAATTATTCGACCATTTTTTTATCTTGATAATTGATGTGTATATTATCTTAACTATACGGTGTTTACCTGGATTTTACCTGTATTGAGACGTCTGTCGGTTGTTTACCTGTAATGTGATTAGACCCTTAAAATTCAATTACCAAGTTTCTTGTAAGTCTCAGATCGGAATATTGTTNTTGGAAAGGGGGTATTTTCTGAATTTAAAATATGTGCCCGTTACTGTAACCTGGGTGCTTTATATAATAACAAAGACCTGTGACAGATTGTGAAGGTGACACAAATTTGTTACAATTTTGTTTATGAATAGCTTAAAAACGCCATAGTAATCACTTGAAGTCATGTATAATTCGAATCCAAAAAGGGATTTTGGGCTTTCCCCATTTGTATAATCTTGCATGGTTATTCATCTATGCATTTGAGTCAATGAAGAGGATATCTACTGTATTTACTGATTACATTAATATCTAATGCCTAAACAATCACCTAACAGAGTATACACTGAGAATATTTCTTTCCCGCAATTTTTCTCAATAATTGAAGAGCTTTTCCAGGGGCAACAACTCCATCTTTCAGACACATAAGATATCAAATCAAGTCAGTTTGGAATGTTTTTTTGACCATTTTAAGAAATTAAACACTGTCGAAGAAGAAGGGGATGATTTTAATGATATAAATCCTGATAATATAAATGAATTGAATACTGAATTGAACAAAGAATTCACTAGTATTGAAATAGATAAGGTTATAAAGTCCTTAAAAAATAATAAGGCATGTGGAAATGATCTTATTATCAATGAATTTTTAAAATTTTCTTCTGAGAAATTATTGGACATTTTTACTAAAATATTTAATATTGTCTTCAAAACTGGTATCATTCCTAAAGCTTGGTCAGAAGGTATTATATGTACTATTTATAAGAATAAAGGTGATCCTGAAAATCCTGATAATTATAGAGGGATAACCATTCTAAGTTGTTTTGGGAAACTTTTTACTTCTATATTAAACAATCGTTTGAATATTTATCTTGATAGTATGAATCTCTTATGCGAGGAACAAGCAGGTTTTAGGAAAAATTTCAGCACTGTTGATCATATTTTTAATTTGAAATGTTTGATTGATCTCTATCTACAACGTGGTAAATCATTATTCTGTGTTTTTGTGGACTACAAAAAAGCATTTGACTCCATCAATAGAGCTGCTCTGTGGCACAAATTATTAAATCATAATATAGATGGTAAATTTTTAAAAGTAATCTATAATATGTACAATAATGCAAAATCTTGCATTCGCCAAGGTGCTGATTTTTCAGAATATTTTCATAGTAATGTTGGTGTTCGACAAGGCGAAAACCTTTCACCCGTTCTTTTTTCAATATTTTTGAATGATCTTGTTGATTTTATTTCAAGAGCTTATGATGGCCTTACAAATGTGACGGAAAGTATACATTTTTTACTTAGTAATAATGAAGTTGATACATATTTAAAACTTTACCTATTACTTTATGCTGATGACACTGTTATTTTGGCTGAATCAGCACAGCAGTTACAAGCTGCTCTTAATGCTATGTTCTTATATTGTAAAACATGGAAACTTGAAGTCAATGCTATGAAAACAAAAGTTGTTGTTTTTAACAAACGAAAACTGAATAATGTACCTATTTTTAAATATAATGGTGAAAATTTAAATATGGTCGATGAATTTTCTTACTTAGGAATTAATTTTTCAAGTAATGGGTCTTTTTCTAGTCACAAAGCTAAAATGCTAGCTCAAGGTAGAAAAGCCATGTTTAGTTTGTTAAAGAAAATACGGAGACTCTATTTACCTGTTGATCTTCAGTTGAAATTGTTTGATAGTATGGTTGCTNATAAATAAATGAAAATGATATTATTATTTTTCTTCTTCAATCTTAATGTTAATTAAAAATCATTTAATATTTGTAGACACATCTTAATACACCTGTTCTTCATGTTTTTTGTTTTCATTATTATTTTATATCATTTTATTTAACTTCTTTTTCATTTTTTTTCTTCTCTTTTAATATAACATGTTTGTAACTGCTCAATTTTTTTTGAATTATTATTTTTTTCAATCTTAATGTTAATTAAAAATTTATAATATTTGTAGAAATATCTNGAACTGGGACGATATCCAGTTGAAATCTTTATTAAATCTAGAATGATAGGTTTTTGGCATAGAATTGTCAGTGGTAAACAGGATAAAATTTGTTCATTATTATATAGACTTCTTTTCAAACTGAATGAGCACAACATATTTCAGTCAAAATGGCTTAATGTTATTGAAAATACTCTCAATGATTGTGGTTTATCTCAATATTGGTTGGCTCAGTATGTACCAAAGCAAACTTGTGTATCAAAAATGGTTAAAATTAGGTTAATGGACCAATTTAAACAAAATTGGTACAGTTCCATTTTTGATATGTCTAAAACCCTGAATTATAGAATTTT
>MJUU01032530.1:156782-166864 GCA_002080025.1 Modiolus philippinarum | reverse complement strand
GATTTTTGCTTCAATAAACCATAGAGGTCCGTAGCGAATAGGCTTCAGAATCATGGAGTAGAGCCTTCAGAATCATGGAGTAGAGCCTTCAGAATAAAAAAATGAAAAGTATCAAGGGAAGAGTAGCATAGGAGAACATCTTAACAGGCACTTAACAGAAGACCACCAGTTCAAAGAAAGATGTCAAGAGTATTTCCCAGAAGTGAACAGAAAACCAGCATCGAGATCTGTAAGAAACAAATGAAGACATAAAATAGTATGGATTAAATATCCGAGCAGGAAATCAAAAGTGAAATCCCGAAACTAAAGAACAACAAGTAAAGGGCAGCTAGCTGGAATCGGTAACATTTCGAGCGAAACGTCAGTCAAATGGTTGAAAAAATATCACGATGGCAGGATGGAAAACAAAAAGGACAACAAAAAGGAATGATAAAGAGGAATTTTAATTATTTTACCAAGGATATTAGGATTAACGCTTGAAATAACACTCCGTAAATTCTATGATCGCAGTAACTAGTTGGTTGATCAGTATAATGGAACAGTCTTGCAACTTCCGAATTTCGTTTTTACATTTGACTGGATCTTGCATAGAGTCCTCCTCGACTTGTTCCTATGATTTCATTTTTCACATGACGGATGATGCATGCATATCAGGAAACACTTTACCAAGTCGACACATCCGCTCTCATTCCACAAGGAGTTCATGTGAACGTGTCTAATTTCACATGCTTTTATCTTTTAAATGGATTATGAGACTAATATCGGTATATTGCGCTTATTTGTACATTAACAAAAACAAAAATCGAAAAAAGATCTTACCCACGTTCTAACTGGAGAGGAGCAACTTTGCTATCAGAATCGACTAAGGTGCCTGATAACAATCAAAGGTATTGATCAGAAATAAAGGAAGGAGCAGGCCGGATTTCGACCAGGAAAGAAAACATCTGACCAGAGATCATCGAGCAGTGCGTGAAATTGCAGTCACCTCTTTACATGAATTTCGTAGACTTTGAAAAACGTTTGATAGTTTCCAGCCGAAACACTGACAAATGATGGTTAACTTTGGACTACCACCTATGCTTATATCACTGGAATAAAACTGTCTGAAACTAGAAAAACTGTGAGATAAGCTCACTAATAAAGACCCCAACAACCCCATCTGATTCCAGAAATTATTAAATCAATCAAATCAAATTCTGAAATAGGAGGTGCACATCTACATTGTGTCATGAACACTGTGCTAAAGTTTCATGAAAATATATTCATTGGTTAAGGAGGTGTAGCGGATAAGAGATGGGTACCCACTAGTAATGTAATGGAAACCCAAAAATCAATCAAATCAAATTCTGAAATAGGAGGTGCACATCTACATTATGTCATAAAGACTGTGTTAAAGTTCATGAAAATCTATTCAGTGGTTCAGGAGAAGTAGCGGATAAGAGATGGGTATCCCCCTTGTAATGTAAAGGCTAAGTCCATTATTTGCTATGGGAAACCCCAAAAATCAATCAAATCAAATTCTGAATAAGAGGTGCACATCTACATTATGTCATAAAGACTGTATTAAAGTTTTATCAAAATCTATTCAGTGGGTCAGGAGGAGTAGCGAATAAGAGATGGGTACCCCCTTGTAATGTAATGGCTTAGTCCATGTTTTGCTATGGGAAACCCCAAAAATCAATCAAATCAAATTCTGAAATAGGAGGTGCACATCTACATCAATGTTTCATCAAAATCTATTCAGTGGTTCAGGAGGAATAGCAGATAAGAGACGAGTACCCTCAGGTGTAACGGACGGATGGACAACTCCATCACTATATACCCCCCACTTTTCAAGTGGGGGTATAATAAAAGGCATAGAAGGGAAAATACACTTGTAATGGGTGGATAAAAGTAGGTTAAAGATTAACATTGCCAAATACTGAAACGATGAGAAAATATATACATATTAATATAAAAGAAGGGAGACTAATTAGGATAGATGGGAAGATCTGGAGAAGGTATAAGAATTTACATTTATAAGATCCAAAAACAAGATGAACAAGTAAAGATATTAGTTCAAGAAGACAGAAAGCCAGAAGCAGTTACAGTTGTAGACCAAGTATGAAAATCAAGTATTTTAAGAATCAATACCAAACTTAGAATATACAACAGCCAAAAATGTGCATCATTTCTTTTGAAATGCCTGTACAAAGTCAGGACCATTGTGGTTCAAATTCTCTGGTGGTTTTCCACCTGCATTTGTCTTTCTGCCCTCTGGATTTCGGCTCTTCAGAATTCTGTTCGGTAATTTTATTACCCCCATTCACAGCAAATGCCTCAAAATTTTACAAATATTCTGGCCAAGCAAATCAGTTATTAGACCTTCCAGAAAGACAAGAGGATCAAATAAAAGTAAGTAGTTGGAGATAATTAGAATACTAGTATATCTTTAGGAAAGACAATGAGGACAACACTAAAATTGCTCTAAAGGGTCCCTGAAGAAAAAAGACCAAAAATAAAGGGCTACACCGAGCGCAGCATGATACGACCGCAGCATGTCGACCACTGAAGTTTGAATAAGTGTAATTTAAAAGTGAATAAGGACACAGTAACTAGATGGACACAATGAGGAGCTTGACCCGGAAATTAGCTGGACATAAACTAAGGAACATTAAAATTAGCCCTTTTCATCCCTGAAAGCTCCAAAACTGTAAGATTTGAGCAAAATTGTTGACATACTTCTGACAGCAAATATCAAGATGAATCCCAAGAAAAAAATCCCCATCGAAATCCGATTAAAAATAATGACTCAACATATTTTCAAAAATTGCAATTTCGGCTCCTTTGACCCCTTATAGTTTGGAAACGGTAAGAGATATGCCAAATCTGTTGACATACTACCATAAGCTTACAACAAGAGGAATCTAAAGAAAAAAATCCCATCAAAATCTGATGAAAAATAAAAATTTTGATAATTTGCAATTTTGGCCCCATTTGGCCCCTCATAGCTCGGAAAGGAAACAACTTACCAAAAATCTGATTGTGCACCACTATATTAATTTTTCATTTAGAATCCATTGCAAAAAAACTGCATCAAAATTGCACTAAAAATGAAAAATTGAAATTTTTGAAATTACCCCCTTTTGGGCCCCATTTATCTCATGAATGGTACATCCCACGTCAAATCCATTGGCATACATCAGATAGGAAATTTCCTCAGGAACACAATGAAAGAAACCCCATCAAAATCAGATAAATAATAAATATTCTACAGCCAAATATGTGAAAACCCCCAATTTTGCCCTTTTTGGCCCCTTTTTTAAAAACGGTAGGGGCAAAATAACAAAAACTATACCCAGCCTTCCTTTTGTGCCAAGGAACACTGTGTCAAAATTTCATAAGGATTGATCAACTTAAACTTAAGTTATTGCCCAAAAACAAAAGTGTCTACAGACGACAACGACGACGACAATGACGACGACGACAGCGCCATACCATTATACGACCACAAATTTTTAGCGGTCGTATAAAAATGAGAAGGGATGGCCAAGCTGGAGGGAAGCAGAACTGGTTGCTATGGAGCAGCCAGTTTGAGAGATATGTCCCTCACCTTATGTTCCAAACGGGACTTCAGATGATAGGTAGGTAGGTAGGTAGGTAGGTGCAGGTTTCACAATATTCAGAACATTTTTGTAAAAGTTTTCAAATGGCAGTTTTATTTCTTCAAGGGAAAAGAACTTCACCTTTACTTAGAATTTTTTTAATTGTCAACATTTTTCACAATATGTTCATGAACAGACTTGAGATATGCATATTAACCGACTCTTTAAAATCATCTGTATACATTTTCCAAATATGATCTTGTACAATTTATTTTCAGTACCTCTTTAAGCTATTATCTAAACCCACTTTTTATGACTGTGGAATTCAGATCTTATTCAAATCTTCTTTTGTAGATTTGTCCATTTATTGAGTAAAAGAAAATTTAACTGTGCTTGAACATAAGGGCATTATACACGATGTTCAACATTTATCTCAATAGACCAATTCCGAGTCCTAATGTTTCAACAAGTCTTAGACAAAAATGTATTTCACTATGAACAAAGCACCACAATGTTGTTTTTGAATTCTTTTGACAGAGACCACATGGGATAGATATGTTTGTCACATCCGATCACCTATAAAATAATATTACATGACTGGGAATGATTTTGTCAAATTTGGTGTTATATAGGCAAGTGATAAGGAGATTTTGCAGATGGACATACCCATCTATATATGAATTAGTGAAGGGAAGATAACAGGAAACACTTACAATGGCCAAACATTACAATCGCATGTCACAATCAACCAGGGAACTGCACAAGAAAAACAATAAAATGACAAAAGACAAACATAGATAACGATAGGAACTCGGGATAGATGGACTTGGTACCGGCACTGGCAACAGCCAGCGGTAGGGTTAAACCGGTTTATGGGTATCCAAACCTCCCCTTTCTCTATCCCGTTTCCCTATAGTATAATAAACATACAAATAAAACCCAATACAGGTAGACCACTAACTCCAANAAAAAGACAAAACGTAATTTAGAAAGATGGGTCAAGGAGTGAAATAAAAGGATATACAAAAATAAAACATAATACTGCTTCCTACAGACTAGAGGTATAATATTTGGCCGATTTCAGTCAACAAAAGGCATTAAAGGAAAATTTGATGTCTTGAATATTTAATAATTCCTCATTTTCAACCTGGTGTCATCAAACATCTGCAGGCTTTCAATAATTTGACTTTACAGAAAACCAGTAGGGCTATTCAAACAAATTTAATTATTGAACACCCAGATTAGTTGATATATGTGGTAGCATTTCAAATTTTGATACCAAGAAAATCAATGAGAGATAATGGAATAAATGCATATAACCCAAAGTCTTGATAAATACATGTTAAACCAAGCAATGGAACAGTGCATTTATTGTTGATCTTCATCTTTAAGACACTATGATGCCTTTACCAATGAGCATTACTAGTGTTTTCAATTAATAACAAAAACAAAATGAATGGCACAATTTAATTGTAAAATTGGTCAAAAGCTTTTACAATATTGTTCCAGTCAGACAAAGTAAGGCTAGAGTTGTGAAACTCAGAAATCAAAAATTTAAATACATAACATAAATTATACATACCATTATAAAACAACATTAAATCATAACATTCTATGGTAAACTTGTACTCTGGTAAATAATTTCTTCCCCACAATAAATTTTTGTCTTGGTAAAACTATGATCATACAACCTATTTAATTATTTATTTACTGTGAAAAGTACTTTTATTCGTGGACGTCAATTTTCGTGGTTTTCATAAATATCACAATTTCATGGGTACTTAAATTCTTGGTTTCGAGTCATTTGCATTGAAAATTTACGGAAAAAATGCATTTCGTTGGGAGCAAACCACGAAATCCACGAAAATTGGAACCCCACGAACAAAAGTACTTTCACAGTATTTAAATTCCAAATAATGTACCATAAAACTGAAATATGTTAAAAGTGGTCAGGACCTTTTACAATTTTGTTCAATATAATTTGTCCACATTTTCTTTCCCAAAATGGCATCACTCTTTCTTCCAGAAGACAAATTTTCTATTTCTATTATTACATAATCATACATGTATGATATGGCTGTTAACATTATTTTGAGTTATACATCTAAAATTTATTCCTTGATCTTAGTCATGAATAAATGAGTAAATATCCAAGTTACTGTGAATAAAATTCACCTTGATTGGTGTCGATGCTGAACTATCAGGTAGTTCGCTGGAAAACTGGTATTTCACACATGTTAAAAATTGCTCCCTTGGCGTGAATTTTCCCGCTATTGCGACGTCATAAAACAAAACCTGATAGTGCAGTGGTAACACCAGACACAAGGTGTATTCCATTCCTGCAGATGGCTATTTCAACAAGGTATCAAACTTTTATAAAAAATACTGAGGCTTCATTCCACTTATGACAGTAGGTGGATGTCCTTGGAAGTGGATTTGGCCTCAAATTTTGATATCTTGTAAGTACTTCATTTTAGACAACTCCTTGATTATAGCTTTCCATATTATTTGATTCGAATGCTGATGATAAGTGGTTACTCCTTTTAATACGTGTACAGCCCAACAAAATTTACTGTTTATTATGCAACTTTGGTACTTTTGTGCATTTTCAGATAAATAATTTGAAAGCCATAATCCTCAGGTGCCAAGTTTTAGTGGGAAATATTTTCAAATTGCAATATCAAGGGTAATTCTAGGTATCACAGACCTTGAATAAATCTTTGGATGACATGTTTGGAAGGAAATTTTTTAAAAATAATTAGAGTTGCAGAGCAGACCCTATTATTTACTATGATGTATATTAACTAACCTTTCAAAGAAACAACACAATATATAAGTAACACAACTCTAGCCTGTTATCACAACCGTTAAGGGTACAACTTCATTACAACAAACTCTCAGAACATAAAAAATATACAATAAATATTCAATATACAAATGTAACTAGAAAACTCAACTTTGATTGAATTAAGACAACAAAAGAAAAACCTGTAATAATATAAAGACTACTGGAATGTTTTTCTTCTATCTAAACTAAACATGTTTATTGTAATGACTTCAAAGTAAGTTCTGTCTAGATGGTCATTTATTAAAAATCAAAATGATAATGATTGTAAATGTAATGCAGTTTTATAATTTTTATTTTAACACTGTACTGCTGAACAGTTTTTGTTTGTGGAATGTATATATGACTATACATTAAAGGGTTCAAATGTTGATAGAATAAAAAACAAATATTGGAATGTATTCTTGAACAACAGAAGAACAAAATTTTTATTACAATACCTGAATTTAGGGAAATGAGAAAAAAATGCATAAAAATAAAATCATTTGAAATCTGCATCCA
Organism: Modiolus philippinarum; assembly: GCA_002080025.1. Classification (NCBI taxonomy): domain Eukaryota; kingdom Metazoa; phylum Mollusca; class Bivalvia; order Mytilida; family Modiolidae; genus Modiolus; species Modiolus philippinarum. Next base: position 159,934 of record MJUU01032530.1, on the reverse strand, counting down.
TTCTTGTGCTAAGAAAATAAGAATGAAAAAAAAAATCAACTTTAAATCTATTCCTGTTGAATTCTGGAAATTTCCATTACACCAAATCAGACAAAACAAGAGGAAAAAATTATTGTATAAAATTCTCAGGATGTAAAGAATAAATATATTTGTTTTTATACATTGGATAACTAAAATCATATGAAAATTATTTTCAAATACTATGTATTTGATAATATTATTCTTCTAAATTTAGATGGTCACTTATAATAACAAAAAAGAAAAAAATAAGAAAATTATTTTAAAAAATTTTGAATTTGTTAGTTATTATGTAAATCTGAATAATTTCTACCACTATTTGTTAATTTAAGTAATGCCCTATTCCATATTATACCAAAATATAATTTACAAAATACATTAATATTGAAATAGCATACACAACTTGAAAAATCCATCTTCGAAAAAAATAAAATAGTGAATTTCTCACAACAAATTTAATTTGTATAACCTTAATAAAATATATTGAATGTTGTCATATTACAAAAACAAATGAATCTAATTTACTACTTGAATAGGATGGAATACAATCAAGGCAAACATTTCAGGACAATATTTCTGCTTACTATTGCTAATTTAACCCATTCAAGGCACATAAATGTACATATTTATTATCCAAATTCATAAAGCATTAAATATTTTACTGTGTTTTGAAAGGAATTACTTTTCTTTTATAATCTGAAAATACAAAATACAAATGCTCATACTGGTATCAAATACTTGATACTTTATACATTTTCTGTCAAACCACTAAATTTAATTTCAAGCCCCACAAATTAGTTTTGAAAAATACAATTCTGACAAATCCTGTAAGTCTAATTCAATTCTCAATCCTATGTATGCAAACATGTCTTGAAACTTATGTGATCTTAAAGGTTTCAGCCTTTATGTGTTAAAAAAAAAGGTCAGGCATGGATGTAAAAGGTCGGGCATGCATGAACTTTAAAAGAAAATGAAACAAATTAAAACCAATGTGGTGGGTATGGTTTCTTGCAATTAAAACTATACAGAAAATTTTCCTTGTGTAAGTATAATGTCTGGAAGGTCTTAGAAATTTTAAAATTATAAATAAAATAACTAAATACAGGAGTTTTCTGCATATGCACATTTCGAACACTTATGCCTCTTCAGTGCAGATAAAATCTTAATGTTTGGAAGACCATAAATAAATGTCTCAATAACTTACAGTGAATTTTTAGTAAAACAATCATAACAGATGATGCTCATTCCAATTTACTGTCACCTTGTAACAAGATCAACATATACTGTTACATTCATTTTTAAGAACTTTGATATTTGACTAATATTTCAATATAAATTTTCTCTCAGCAAACATTATCATTTGACTGCAGACATTAAAATGGTACCAAGCATGAATAATTAACAATTAAAACTTGCATCTAGCTGTCAAAGTTTATAATTCAGTTAATTTGAGTTGAACCACTGACAATTACATTAAGCTGACAAGTTTAAATTCAGCACAGCTTACTTGAAACATGGACAATTCCAGTTGGTGTATAAGTTGAAATTTAGCACAGACAACAATCAGAAATACACCTAGTGCAGAAAAACACTACTTTAATGTTGATCAAAAGTACATTCAAAGCTGGTGTGGAGATCAATATTTAGTTTGACACTGTAAATAGCTTGACACATAATTTTCTTTTATTATATTACTGGTAACTTGGAAAAAGGTTTTGATGAAAAAAGTAAATTAATTCTTCGGGCTATTCCATTGAAGTGATAAGCTTAGGGTTGTTCTGTTATATATAAGAGCTGTTCTATAATTGTATTATTGACAAGGGCTGTTCCATTTTCTTTCATCTCTATTAGATGTTTATTTCCCAATAGGGTACCTAGAAAACAACAAATTATCTCTTAGAAATGGTACATTGTACTTCACCAAACTATCAAATATAGAATAGAAAAAAAAATTAAGTTCATAATTTGTAAAGTGTTACAGCCTTTGTATGCCTAAACCATATTCTGTAGTTCAGACATGTTACACTATATCTAAACTCTGAGCTTGGTTTAAAAATGAAGTTTTGTTATACTTTTATCTTCTTTACATGGGAAAATGAACCCAACTTTGACTGCTAATCAATTTATAAACCGGTGCTAGGTCTTGAACTTACTATGAGGTATGAGCAAAGCTCATTGTTGAAGTCCTCATGGTGACTTCAAGATGAAGAACAACAATAAAAGCGTTGTTCCTTTGCTTGTTTTTCACCATGTATTTGTAGAGACTATGTCTCATGTGCATTTACTCCATATCTTTTTATTCACCATATCAATTTATGTAACCATAAAGTAAACACCTAAATAATATTTCTTTTCTTCTTTACTGCACTGCACATTCTGACAACTTGAATCAATCTGAAAACATATCAGTTTAATAATCATTTAAAAAAAAATTTTTAACATTATCATCACACCCAGACACAGTGTTTTTTTCTGTCTGTTATTTTATTACCGTATATGTAAATTAACTGATTAACCTAAAACAACAACCTTTAGTTCTAAATACCAGTAAAGGAAAGAAAAATACAACCAGTTTTAAAAAAAGCAAAAAAAAAAAATCTGAATATATACAAAACTGTACATTGATAACTGCATATCTTTAACCAAATATATACTTATTCTTTCTCATAGCACCTGTTATATTTTTATCAAGGTTTTTTTCATGGTGAGAAGAAAATAAAACAAATTTAAATATTAAAGTAACTAATCAGTTATTATTATAGCAAAATAACATTTTTTTCAATTCGTAATTTCATTGTTTTCATACACTGTAAATTTCCAAACTATCTTGGAAATCTGTGACTGCAGCAACCTCTCATTATAATTTGCCTAATAGGTTTCCTTTATGTTTTGTATTAAAAACCCAAAGACATGAACTATTTATCTACATAAATAAATGCAAGTATAACCAGTAAGTTGGTATAAATTAGTTTTATATTTAATTTCCCAACCACTTCTTAAAATTATCTTCAATGTAAGTTCTTTGTATACAACATAAAAGAAATATTTCTAATATAATCTTTACAAATGATTTGTACACATATATGATATAAAAATGAAATTAACATAATACTGATTTCTAAATGAAAAAAAAA
>MJUU01032530.1:134000-150597 GCA_002080025.1 Modiolus philippinarum | reverse complement strand
GAAAAAATTTCGGCAAACTAAGTAAAGGACCTTCCATACATCATTCCTGTAAAGTTTGGTTCCATTTGCTTCAGTAACTTCAGAGGAGATAGCAAATATTTGCTTTTCCCATAGGGTCCCATGTTAAACTATGTTCTGTGCTGGCCACCATATTTTTTCACGGATCGAAAAAATTTCTGCAAACTAAGTAAAAGACCTTCCCTACATCATTCCTGTAAAGTTTGGTTCCATATGTTCAGTAACTTCAGAGGAGATAGCAAATATTTGCTTTTCCCATGGGGTCCCATGTTAAACTATGTTCTGCGCTGGCAGCCATGTTTTTTGGCGGATCAGAAAGTTTTCGGCAATCTAAGTAAAGGACCTTCCATACATCATTCCTGTAAAGTTTGGTTCAGTTTTGTTCAGTTGTTTCAGAGGAGATAGCAAAAATGTGCATTTTCCCATAGGGTCCCATGTTAAACTATGTTCGGACCTGGCGGCCATGTTTTTTGGCGGTTCGGAAAAATTTTGGCAATCTTTGTGAAGGACCTACCATACATCATTCCTGTAAAGTTTGGTTAAAATTGGTTCAGTGGTTTCAGAGGAGATAGCAAAAATGTGAAAAGTTTACGGACGATGACGACGACGGACGACAGACCACGGACGCTAAGTGATAGCAAAAGCTCACATGGCCTTTGGCCAGGTAAACTAACAAAAAATCTATCTGATAATTATTTCATATGAAAGCTAAATAATTAGCATGTTGTCACATTTCCCAATATATTCTTTGTAAATATTGCTGAAAAATACTGAATTTGGCCTGATTTTCAAAGCCTGGTAACAGAAAAAGATGACCGGTGACATATCATTTTTATTTTATTTTTTGAACAAATGGACTAAGATCTACAAAATATCTCAAAATAAAAAATTCTGTCTGATATTTTTATTAGGATGGATCTACCTTAAGAGGAGTTGCACATCAAAAAAAGTGTAGACAGATGAACAGACAGGGTGATCCATTTACCCACTTAAATTTTTTTTTTGCATGGGTATTAACTGAAAGTAACCCTACACAACCAGTAAAGAAGGAACATTTATCATTATATAAATAGTGATGATTTACTAAGTTTTCCCAGTTAAATAAATGTTGTATTGTCACCAGTGAAATAAAAGATTTCTAGTCTGTCATGAAAAGATGTCACAACACTGTCGCTTACTTCTTTGTGATGCAATGTCTTGGTTTATTGACATGAATACCCCCGCAAACAAAGTTTGGGGGGTATATAGGAATCACCCTGTCTGTCTGCCTGTCTGTCTGTCTGTCCGTCCGTCTGTCTGTCCACACTTCTCGTAAGCGCAACTCCTCTTAAACCACTACAAAGGATTTTGATGAAATTTTACACAAAGGAAGGACACTATATGGAGATGTGCATGAAGGAAAATAATTATTGTCCGAAACCAGGAATGGGAGATATTGGACTTAGACTTTTCGTTGATTCCATATGTATGGGTTACCTTGTAAGCGCAACTCAGTGTTTTCCATTTCTTAACAGGAAAAGGTGGTTTTTTTTTCAAATTGCTCCAATAACCGGGTTTATTTTTTCAAACGCAAAATCCCAACCGGGTTTTTTTTGTACCATCTGAAATATTATTATGCATATTGAAACATTTACTTTACAAGTAAATGGACTAAAAACGTCATATTTAATTTTGATTGTAAGGTACATGGACAGTAGCAACATTCAATATTCTTAATTACAGTGGATTCCTCTTAATTGCAAAGTCAATTTGTCTGAGAAAATTTTGCAATTAACAGAAATGCTCCCCAACCAGCAAATGTGAAATGGATGGCAACCCTTTGACCCAAAAAAAAAAAGGTTTTGCATATACTTTGTGAATAAAATTTATTGAATTTACTTTTTAGCATAAATATATGAAATATGAATATGGAAAATTATCTTTTTTTTTCTCAATTTCTTTAATTTTCTTTTGGGCAAATTTGTTAAAAATCTAAAAACAGAGATAGTATAAAATGTATTTAAGAAATGCATTGTGCAGTTTCCTTTATTAGTCAGCTGTCCTGTTCAAATTTAATTTGTGTAATTTATTAATTTTTACAAATGTAAATTGATAAATACTAATTAGTTTGTGGTCAGACAATGTAATTATGTCTTTGATCTTAAGTATCTGCACTCATATTTATTGATTATTGACAAAATGGCTGACAGTGTTTTCATAATGATTAAGATATTAAAAGTTTCTCTAATCAAAATTGGAAAAATAACAATATGTGAAAATGAAATTTACTTAAATGATAACTAAAACACTCCAAAAATAAGTCTTCTGTACTGAAATGTTGCCCTTATTGTCAAGATGTGCAAATATTACACACCTGTGCGAAAATTTTCTTTGCAATTAACAGGAATTTTGCTTTAAATTGTTTGCAATTAACAGGTCAATTTAACATTGATTAAATGGTAAATGGATTGGTGTTTGAACTTATTTTGCAATTAAGAGGATTTTGCAATTAACAGGTTTGCAATTAAGTGGAATCTACTGTATTACAGTTGATCAGTCATACCCATGCCATGGTACAAAACAGTCAAAATGAATAAAGTACTTTCGGTGTTGATATTTTCACACCTTTTCAGTAACATCGGTATTTTGTTATTCAACCATAAATGAAAATTACGGTACTATGTATTTTTATTCCAATCCAGACTTAAATGAACTTGAAGCAGTGACTAACTCAAAGCAGTGGCTTGTCTACATCATAAACCACGATTTTTGCGAGATTGCCATATCCCCTGCGTTTCTAGACACTTGCGTAACACTGCTGTCAACCCGAACTTCTGAGCCTTTCAATTCACAGATTATCTTTGTTAGCAACACCCACTGCTTTACCTTTCTCTCGTTTACGAGGAAATTTAATTGAAAACATTTTCGATCCGCCATTTTTTCAAGAAAAACAAAACATTGAGGCGCGTGTAAATTATGAAATTTGATGGTATGGAGACGAAAAAATCCGGAAAATCCCGGAAATGCCGACCAGTTGGTCAGAACGAAAGCCGGTCGGCCTCGAAATAAAGGTGGTCGGTAAACCCGGCTTAAATGGCGAATGGAAAACACTGCGCAACTCCTCTTAAACCACTTGAAGGATTTTGATGAAACTTTACAGAAATGAAGGACACTATATGGAGATGTGCATGAAGGAATATAATTATTGTTCGAAACCAGGAAGGGGAGATAATTCGACTTTGACTTTTCGTTGATTCCCTATGTATGGGTTACCTCGTAAGCGCAATTTCCCTTCAACCACTTGAAGGATTTTGATGAAACTTTACACAAAGGAAGAACACTATATATGTAGATGTGCATGAAGGAATTTGATTATTGTTTCAAATCAGGAAGGGGAGATAATTCGACTTTGACTGTCGTTGATTTCTCCTGCAATTATCCTTTTTTTTTTTCCAAGAAAAATTTTTAAGCATAGATATTGTGAAGTCAAACTGTTGGAGAGACACACTTTTGTCATTGTAATCCTCTTGAAAAGTTGTTTTCAAAGTGTTGTAATGAAATTTCTCTAATGCTTATGATGTTTGTGTAAAATGTCAAATAGGCTAAAAAAGGTGAATTTCATATTTGTCTGATTTAGACAGAGAATTTTCATTGGAATCATTGTGAAAAGTTCTCTCTTGAAGATTATATCATTGTGTCCATACTTGTATTGTGTCCACGCTTCTACTTTGTCCACACCTGTATTGTGTCCAAACCAACTTAAATATTCACTTACCATATGGATCCAAGGTTCAATGAGTGGGGGGTATATTTGGCTGCCATTCGACGACAGCTCTTGTTTATTCTGAAACAACTTCCCAGTATAATTTTTGTAACTGGAAGTTTCATAACTGACTTTGGCTTGCAGACAAAGAATTGCATTAAAAATTCCATAAGAATAGGATTAGTTAACTGGGATAAAAGTTATTTAATGAGAACAACATTATACACAATCCCTTTAACAATTTCTTTTTATTTATTGGTGTACAATGATATGAAATTAACCAAGTATTATAATCTATACATACCTTCTACAACAAACAATTAAGAAAATTAGGACAGATACTATAACTACAGCTGCAATGGCACCAGCAACAATTGGAATTATGTCTGAAAATAATAAATTATTCAGTAATTTTATAATGAAAGCTTTTAAATGGCAACAGATACAAGGGAGGTAAAGTCTGCAAACACATAATTAAACATATTCAAAATTCGGTCAGCTTACTACTTCAACTAAATAAGATGACTTTCTTAATTGTGAAGTAGTAAATCTATGATCTATTGCACCACACATCTGCATATAACAAAGTAATTACAAGTATTGCTAGTGCCTTGTATTTGCCTTGTTATTAAATCCCTGAGTTTTGGGTTTTTTTTAGGGGGCAGGTTATGAACTTTTATGTTTATACGTGTATTTTTAATCCTTTAACTGCATGAGTCCTGAAAAATATTTTTGAATAAATCAATGTTGTGGTATTTACTGGTATTTGTTTATGTGCTGTCTATTTAAGGTGTCACAGTGGTATTATTCCGCCATTTTTGTCTAATAATTGTTCATTTAGGTTTCATTCATTATGAAATTTAGCAAAATAATTATTTAAATTGTAAAGAAAGTTTCAAAATATTTAAAAAAAAATTATGCTTTATCACTTTTACAACATTTTCATTACAAAAACGTGAACTAAAACACACGAGATTTAAATCTGTTGCTGGATTCACAGAACACAGAAATTATGCAAGGGAGATAATTTGATAAAAGAATTTAACATAGATATCACTACAGAAATTTACACGTTGCAATTTATCTCTCTTATTTCAACGGTGACCCTAATTTTTATTTTGTATATTTAAACTATATAATGATTTCAAAACACATGCCAAGTATGATTAAAATCTTTAATAGATTTTTCAAGATATCCACTCATATACTCATTTTCCTTATCATTTCTATGTAAAACCCTGAAATTTTCAATTTAAGTTTTTGCTTTTAAATGCACCGTGATCCCCATATTTTATTTTACATTTTAAACAATAATACAATTATATTTCTACACAGAAAATTTCACAAAATTCTATAATAGGAAATTAATACCCTGCAGACACCTTAAGTTGTAATATATTTATATGTAATGACAGTATTTGCTGAAAATATTCCAAGTTGATAAACAGGAAGTAGATGTCCTACAGACCCCATACAAAAGTCACATACAAAATTTCAAGTGGCTGTGATTTGTAGATGCTGGAAAAAGTGTGACAAAAACTTTTACCACTGACAGTATTTGCTGAAGATATTTGAAGTCACTAAACAGGAAATAGATGTCTGACAGACCTGTAATCAGTAAGTGTAATATGTGATTTGTATTTGCTGAAAAAAGTGTTACAAAAAAGTGGCATGAACAACAACGACGTTAACAACAAAGACAACTAAAGTGATCCCTATATGTCGCTCCACACTACGTGTACAGGCGACACAAAAAACCTCTTCTAATAAGATGGCAAAAAGCAAGAACATTTCCAAGATTGAAAACACACATGCATGAGACAACAAGTGAATATTCCCTATATTAGCAGGTGGCATTATGGTTAAATGAAATAAGGCTCTAACCTTATATAAAGACTTCTTTTGAATTTAGGGTAGGGCATTAACCCTGTAACTTGGCATTGTAATGGCTTTTTCACTAAATATGACACAAAATAGATAAATTAGTAGTAATGAAATAGTGCAAAGTGCCTCATGTATTGTGTATTAGAATGGAAAGCCTTTTTGTTAAAGTTATTTAAGACGGAGAACGTAAACAGATCTCATATCTTGATTTTGCCAAACTTTACTTTAGGGACCCTGTAATTATTAATAACCCTAACATATATTCAATCCTAACCAATTCACCTTTTCAGGAACAGAAGGCCTAAGCCTTTCGGTAAAGGGATGGTATTGTAATTTTTGTAATATGAACAATCAATATCAAACCACTGACATTACATTAGGTATGTTCAAATCTATCAAAATTGTATGGTGTATGCACAATCTCCTGAGCCTCAGACTCTAAAATTAATAATTGATATGTCCTTCTGCATCAGTTTGCACATCAATGCACCATGCAATTCTACATGACTATAGTGTTAGATGGGACATCACATTATCTTTAATAGAATGTGGGTTCCCTAAAGTACAGGAATGGATATTTGAAACAACAAAAGATAAGCATTTACAAAAACTTAGTAGTAAGTCTTCCAGGGAAGACAAGTGTCGCCTGTGTAATACGCTAAAAAATGTTCCAAGTTCAGTCAAACAGGAAGTGGGCATATGAGAGATCCTAAATTCTTTTACATGATATTGATTAACATACAGATACTCAATGCAACACTGCAGGATGGAATATGTGGTTCAAGAGAAAAAATGTGACAGAAACTTTCAGGACACAAAAATTTTCAGTGTTCCATCAAAAAGGAATTGGGCATATGAGGGATCCCAAACTGTCTTTCATGATATAGGTCTCCATACTTATACTCCATGCCAATTGAAGAAGGCTGCAATATGTATCTCAAGAGAAAAATGTGACAAAAATTCTTTGCAGTCAATGCAGTGCAAACTGCAACAAGAGTTGTCAGAAGACAACATAGCTCGCCGGGATTCCAGTAACCTCAATGCAAAATGAATTTGAAAGTAATAGAAAGCTTTCTTCACAAGAAAGTCACATATCAAATATAAACACCCTATCATTAAACAACTTAATTTTAGAAGCAAAGTCAAAGTTTTAAAAAAATGCCCTCAGGCCAAGGTCAAGGTCAAAATGTCTACAAATATGGTACCATTAGAAAGCTCTCATTAAAAGAACATCACATACCAAATATGAACACCCTACCACTAAACAACTTAATTCTAGAAGCAAAATTAAAGTTTTTTTAAAATTGCCCTCAGGGCAAGGTCAAGGTTAAAATGTCTACAAGTATGGTACCAGAAGAAAGCTCTCATCATAAGGAAGTTACATACCAAATATGAACACCCTACAATTAAAATCCTACCTTCTAGAAACAAAGTTAAACTTTTTTAGAAATTGCCCTCAGGGCAAGGTCAAGGTCAAAATGTCTACAAATTTGGTACCACTAGAAAGCACCCATCATAAGGAAGTTACATACCAAATTTAAACACCCTACCGCTAAAAGCCTGCCTTCTATAGGCAAGGTTAAAGTTTTTTAAAAATTGCCCTCAGGGCAAGGTCAAGGTCAATATGTCTACAAATTTGGTACCAGAAGAAAGCTCTCATCATAAGGAAGTTACATACAAAATATAAACACCCTACCACTAAAAGCCTACATTCTAGAGGCAAGGTTAAAGTTTTTCAAAAATTGCCCTAAGGGCAAGGTCAAGGTCAAAATGTCTACAAGTATAGTAACAGAAGAAAGCTCTCATCAAAAGGAAGTCACATACCAAATATCAACATCCTAGGTATTCAGGTCTCAATTCCACAAGCCAGGTTAAAGTTTTGCTGACGCTGACGCCGGGGGTATGACAATAGCTCTCCGGACATTCGTCCCGGGGAGCTAAAAAATATCCTAAGTTTGGTCAAACAGGAAGTGGAAATGGGAGAGATCCCTAACTCTCTTAAATGGTATAGGTCCAAATACCGATACTCCATGCCAAATTGCAGAATTCTGGGATATGTGGTTTCTGAGACAAATGTGACAGAAATTTTTTTTATGCTGACGCCAAACAAAGGATAGTGATCCCTATATGTTGCCACTGCTTGAATGCATGAGACACAAAAAGTACTACACAGTATTCTTTCCATACCTGTTGTCTGTTTTCCAATATTACCAGAATTGGGATCTTTGTTTTCTACAGGCTTTCCTTCTACAAAGACAATCAATGGTTGTTTATTTTCGATCATGTTTTTTCTAAAATATTTCTTTAATGACTTAAATGTAAAATACATGTATGTAACATAAACTAAATTTATACCTTTTTGTCTGTAATTTGTATGAATTGTACTAAGACTATTAATCATGTAGTTGGAAATATACAGAATTCAATTTCTTGATAATAGGTTCATGATTAATCAGAACTTGGCAGTAAATTAAAAGGATAATCAGAAAACTATGTTTGAACAAATGTTATGAAACCATAGCCTAGAAATCTCTGGGTATACTAGTACAAAGGTTCATTAAATTTTTGTTGCAGGTTTTTTTTTTCTGATGAATGAAGTCTTTAATCAACTTATATATTTTTGTTCATAATTGTTCATTTAATTTTTCTGTGTCCTATATAATGTATCCATTTGTTTTACATTTGAATTGCAATGTTTTGGGATTTTTGATTTCCCTTTTCTGTCCTTTTCTCCAGTATTCATATGGCAGTGTATTAAGATAGAGATGAACCTTGAATGCATAATTCACTAATGACGTGTGAACCTGGATCTGTTTTCAGTGGCTCTGACTACAAATCTTAAAGGTAAAATCAGATCCTTTGTGGCAGCATAGGAGATTATATATCACTTTAACCTTTTCCAGCGGCATACAAAGCATGTTGCCCCAGTTATCCTACATAACTTTCTTTCTTCATTTTATAGAATGAATTGATTATCATGTCCTGATATAACTGATATACTGCTCATTGATCAATCAATAAATAATAATGCTCATGTTGTCCTTTCCAGTCTTGCTACATAAATTTCCATCAACAAATTCAAAAGTTTTTTTTTCAGCTTTCACCATGTTCATTACTGTAAACCGGGAAATTTTCATGCCATCTTTATTTCACAGTAAATTGCCAGTATTTTAGTTCGTGCAGCTTTGAATTTGTGCTGCCAAATTGTTAACCATTGACTTCAATAGTAGACAAGTATATTCGTGCCCTTTTATTTTCGCGATTCCATCACATACGCGAAAATCGCAAAAATAAAACTGCCGCAAAANTTTCCCTGCTTACAGTATTTTTAAACTAAGATATATAATCATACATGTATTAATTGTATATTATCTATATTATATCTTACTGGTTGTTGTACGTTCTAGTGGTATGCAAACATTACTGTTAGCATTACATTAATTATATTATCTATATTAAACCTTACTGGTTGTTGTACGTAATGTATGGACTGGCGTTGTTGTAGGATAAAATTCCGGTGGTACGCAGACATTACGGTTAGCATTATATACAGCTCCAGCACCACATGTCACCATCACATCAACATCTGGGAAAGTTGCTGTAAAAAAATAATAAATGATATGTACTGTAGACAGTAAAACACACTGCTGTTTGTTGGGATCCAATTTTTGTGGATTTCATAGACTAATATTAACAACCCAATTACTAAGTAACAATACACCATCTGTGACACTCGAAAATTTACAGACAAATCAAACAAGACATGAAGAATTCAACTTGATTTAACACCATAGCATTTTCAACATTTCATACATTTTCTGTAGACTTATATTAAAGATTCTATAGGTTATGTGTAAAGAAAAGAGATTTCTGTGTTTTTATACATAAAATGTGAAAGAATGGACCGATTCAGAAATTTAACTTCCGTACTCGTAAATGACGTTGCGCAATCTCAGCGTACTCGTAAAATACGTTTGAACCAATCACGAACGTTCAGAACAATGACAATCCCACAATGCCGTTGCATTTCTGAATCGGTCCATTTCCCAATGTTTTCTGTTTTCAGTGTTTGGCTTCCTTAAGTTGGCTCATTTGTTAGTGTAAAATATTCAGCTGAGATGTGAAAAGCCCCAGTGTATATGACATTTCGAACAGGAAAATACAGATTCTCTGATAGCATTCATAGAGCCATAATTGATTTGAGCATAACATGGGCATCTAAAACTGTTAAAAATATTGAAAAAATCAATACTAAAGGAACATACCTTTGATATTAAGCCATAACTGAGATATATTTAAATCTGGCTTATTATATAATGATATTCTGGCATATGGTTTCTGACTATAGTATAAATCTACAAAATTCCTGTAGAAAACATTAGGAGCACACTTAAAGGAACGAGGACGACTGTTATATTGTCCATCAGTAATGTCAAATGCACTATGTGGATGACATCTTGTAATGTCATGATTCTGATGAAGTCGTACATCCACTGCCTGAAACCTTAACCTAGCACCGGAGTCACAATCTGACGTGGATATTACGCAGGCGCAGAGATTAGTCCTCTCAAAAGCTGTATGATGAGGCTGTGATCCATTCAAAATTAAATTGATTGCTTTTCCAAAAACTGTTCCATTTGAGCAAATATCTATGAATGTGTCATCTGAAAAAAAAATAGGACTATTTAGTTACAATTGTATTAGAAGTAACCAATATTACATGCTTACAATGTAGGTAAGGTACTAATTCTAATATACATACACATTAATGTTAAGTTAGCAACGAATGCAAAAATCATAAGAAATAAAATGCTTACCGTAATTACAACATGTACTGCAATTTTTGGTAACACAAAAACACCTATTTTCTGAATTTTGGGGAACAATGACGAATAATTAAGGTAAATACAGTATTATTATTCTGTTCCGTTATTTCTTCTTTTGTATTCATTAAAACCTTATGATGTTGTTACTTCAGAGATTACATTGTGATATATTTTCAGTATACAAATACATGTATCATAGTGTACAGCGAAATCTCAGCAGACAGAACCCTGACTCAATAGGAAACTTGTCATAACAAAATCCTGGCTAAACTGGAGAACTATGACTAAACTAGCAACTTAACTGAATTACAACGAAACTTGACATGTCATACCTGTCTAAACCAAATCCTCACTTCCGCTGAAACATGTCTAAACCAACCACCAATCTATCACAAGTGTGGACCCAAATTGATGTCTCGCCCGTCCCTGCTTGATTGCAAAATTGATGTGAGAACTCAAACTGCCGAAATCAGAAAACTTAATATGTTCACTAGACTGTGAAATAACTGGCAAAAGCAATATAGCAGACTGTCACATATCACCCAAAACCAAAATCCAAATATTTGTGACCTACCACTGATAGATACTGAAAAACCAAACCTGTTCACTAGACCATGAAAATGAGGTCAAGGGCTAAAGCCAAATAGCAGGCTGTCCAGGGCTCACCAAACTGGGCGATTAGGGCGATTAAGTCGCCCTGTTGTGCCTCAAGTCGCCTAAAGTTGCTCCCGAAAGCGAATTCAAGTCGCCCTGACCATTTTGACACTTCTAATTATAACCCTTTCTATTTCCTGTAACAAGGAAGTAAACTGATAAGATTTCTAGTGCTTATTCCTGTTTTTGCAAAGCTAAAAGATTGTTCACATCATCTCATGGTTTTTAAATCAAGACTTATTGACTTTGTAGTGTACATTTATTAAAAAATCCATTTGAAATTGTCCTAGCATTACGTTTCAACTTCAGATCAAACCGGAAGTGGTCTATATATAGAATATCTACAAACGTAAACAATCTATATATATCCTTTTAATATTTGGAGAACCATTCAAAAAGAATGAAGCAGATTAGCAACTGTCACCGGAGCAACTGGATGATAAACTATTCATTTACTTAAGATGATAAATAAAAGAAAGTGTATGTCATGTAAATCTAACCTAATTCAGGAGCACCTCCAACCATAAGCTTTTGGGTGAAAGAAACATAAAATTGATATGTAGCTAAAATCATATTTTTTATAAAATCTACATTGTGGATTTTGAGATTTCAATGATATTTGAATGATTTAATCAGGTTTATTGCACTTGATGCACTTGAATAAGTGTATATGTAAATCAAATACAAAAGTCTTGAAAATTCAGTGGGGATAGGTGCGAACAAGTCTCCATGTCATGACTTCAAATCTCCCTGTCATGACCTCAAGTCTCCCTATCTGTACCCTAAGGGAGACTTCAAGTCTCCCTGTTCTTTTGAAGTGTGGTGAGCCCTGCTGTCATCTTCCATCTAAGACAAACCCACATGCCAAATATTATTGAACTTACATTAAAAGATACTAGGAAATTTAACATGATCACTGGACCATGAAATTGAGGTCACAGACAAAATCCATATATTAGACTGTCATGTATTATGAAAGACCAACATATAAACCAAATATCATTGACCTACCACTTATAGTTACTGAGAAAATGACCTAATCACAAAAACTTAACATGCTCACTAGACCGTGAAATTGAGATAAAGGACAAAAGCCATATGACAGACTGACTCATTAACTACCCAATACCAACCAACATCCCATATATCATTGACCTACCACTTATAGTTACTGAGAAACTAAACTAAGCACAAAAAATTAACATGTTCATTGGACCATGAAATTGAGGTCACAGACAAAAGCCATATAGCAGACTCCTATGTACTACTTAAAACCAACCTATATACCAAATATCATTCACCTACCACTTTTAGTTACTGAGAACATGTTCACTAGACCGTGAAATTGAGGCCAAGGACAAAATCCATATGAGAGACTGTCATGAACTACCGAAGACCAACCTATATACTATATATCATTGACCTACCACTTATAGTTACTAAGAAACTAAACTAAGCATAAAAAACTTAACATGTTTATTGGACCGTGAAATTGAGGTCACAAATCCATATACATATATGTAGCAGACTCAAATGTACTACTTAAAACCAACCTATATACCAAATATCATTCACCTACCACTTATAGTTACTGAGAAAATGACCTAATCACAAAAACTTAATATGCTCACTAGATCGTGAAATTGAGGTCAAGGACAAAAGCCATATGACAGACTGTCATGTACTACCTAAGACCAACTTACATACCAAATACCATTGACCTATATAGCTACCACTTATAGTTACTGAGCACAAAAACTTAACATGTTCATTGGACCGTGAAATTGAGGTCACAGACAAAAGCCATATAGCAGACTGTCATGTACTACAAATGTACTCAAGACCCACCTATATACCAAATATCATTGACCTACCACTTACAAATGTATAGTTACTGAGAAAGTGACCTAATCACAAAAACTTAACATGAAAGTTTACGCCGTCGCCGTCATACTTTGTACGCATGTCTCGCTAGGCGAGACAAAAACAGTAACCTTACTTAACTTGAAACCTGTTTAGAACAAATTCTTACAAAACAGGAAATGTGTCTAATAACCCAAACCCAAAAATAAACTTGAATCTGTCTAAACCCAACCATGATTAACCTGGAAATCTACTAAAACCCTGATTAAACTGGAAATATGTCTAGACCAAAACCTGACTAAACACAAAATCTACCAATCCCTGACTTAATTGGAAATCAGTCTGAACCAAACATTGACTAAACAGGAAATCTACCAAACCCCAACTTCACTGAAAATCAGTCTAAACCAAACCCCGACTAAACAGGAAATCTACTTAACACTGACTAAACAGGAAATATACCAAAACCTGACTTAGACTGAAATCAGTTTAAACCAAACCCTAACAAAACAGGAAATCCATTAAACCCTGACTAAACAAGAAATATACCAAAACCTGACATGGACTAAAATCAGTCTAAACCAAACCCTGACAAAACAGGAAATCTAACCTATCTTGACTTAGCTGGAAATCAGTCTAAACCAAACCCTGACTAACATAAAATCTAAAATAACCTGACTTAACTGAAAATCAGTCTAAACATAACCCTGACTACACAGGAAATCTACCAAACTCTGACTTAACTGGAAATCAGACTGAACATAAACCCTGACTAAACAGGAAAACTACCAACAATGACCAAACCCAGACTAAACAGAAAATTTACCAAACCCTGACTTAGCTGGAAATCAGTCTAAACATAACCCTGACTAAGCTGGAAAACTACCAAACCCAAACTTAATTGGAAATCAGTCTAAACATAACCCTGACTAAACAGGAAAATACCAAACTTTGACTTAACTGGAAATCAGTTTAAAGCAAACGCTGACTAAACAGGAAATCTACCATATCCGCACTTACCTGGAAATCAGTATAAACCAAACCCTGACTAAACAGGAATACTACCAAACTCTGACTTATTCCCACTGCTACAGCAATTGGAAACCCAGCATATCTCTGGTAATTTTCTATGTTAAAAAGGGGCATAACTCCTACAGATATAAGAGTTGAACTAGCTTTTCTTGAATAAAAGCTACTGTGAAAATATTATCCAAATCCAATGAGAAATAAACTTGCTAAAGTACATACAAAGCAGAAGGACGCATGGACACAGGACATTACCATATCCCCACATCGCATTGCAGAGGGGATCAAAATATGTAAATTCTCTGGTTCTTGATATTTGATATTTTCAGAAGTGCTTCATGTCAACAATAACATAGAAACCTTTACTAATGCTTACCACCGACACAAGTATAGGATGCTGCTACATAATTAGAATAGTTACGATAGTGACATCTGTTTGCAAGTGATATTTGGTCTGCTCTCAAGTCTAAGCATTCCTGCTTTCCTGAACATTTTGTGTACACAGTAGAAGCCAATGGAACAGAGAATGGTATTCGGCAATCTCCGCCATCATATAAACAACATGGATCTTTTCTCTGGCAAGTTTCTTTGACATTTGGACAGGTTTGACTGATACCTTTGGAAGCATATTCAATATTGTGAAGAGCTATTTTCTGTGATGAGGGACATTGTAATGAATACTGATAGCTACATCTTCCAGCACACGCTGTCTCAAATTTGGTGTTGGTAATAAGTGAAAATAATGCTTTATCTGAACTTAATGTAGTCATCTGCATCTCTTCCTGAAATTGAATATATTATCACAAAAACATTATGCTTAAACTGTTTGTTTATTGTTTATGCAACGTGTTACTTGAGCAAAAAAATATGGTGTCAAGTGAAAAAACTAAACCAGATGTGAAAAATATCAACAAGAAGGAAAGCGTTGGGGTGAAAATTATAGCATTGGGGTAACAAGGAAAGCGTCGGGGTAGTGAAATATAGCTTTAGATCTATTTGTTTTCTTATCTTAATTTTCAATGAGAAAATTCTGTGGTTTCTGAGGTCTTTTACTGAAATAGATAAAATTTGAAGCCAAAATCTTGACCTGGCTAAAATCAGATGAGCTAAAAACAGAAATCAAAGGAGTAGAGGCGGTAAGGGCCTTATTTGGCCTGAAAAATAAATTTGGTTGAATTCACAGAATTTTCTCATTAAAATGCTCTATGGGTATGGCTTTTCAGTAAACAGTAATATTTCTCAAATATTGATGTATGTGTGCTGAGTTTTTGAGTTTAGAAGAAGAGACAAATTGAAGATTTTGTCAAAAAATGACAAATTTGACCAATTTTGACCACTTTTTCTGTATACAATAGAGCACATGCAAGAACCATAAAATATTGATATGAGAGGTTCAATTTATTTGTACTAATAAGTTGGTAAATTATTTAATTGGTTCTTGAATGTGATCGATATTTCTGGTTAGGAAAACTGTTCAAAAATTAGCTAAAATAAGTATATTTCCATGAAATTGCTCAAAAGTAGCCTTTTCATGATGTCAGAACGGTACCTTTTGTGATGTCATTGGTTCTAACTTTTGTATTTTTTCAGTAAATGGGATCTCAAGTTTGAATAGAAAATGAGAGAAAATCTTGAGGTGCAGCTTAGAAATTCACTGGAATCTTGGACCAAATCAACCCCTTGTCTCACCTTGTCCTTTGAAATTATAATTCCAGATTTACACAATTTACAAAGAATTATTCCAAATAGATTGGGACCAGAACTTTAACACTAGACAAAAAGAAAAAATACTGGGTCTATACAATAAACTAGAGGCTCAGTCGCTCACCTGACAAAATGCTTCTATGCCATGCATGTCCCAAAATAATGTTTATTACCAATGGGGTATAATGTTTAGCTATATGTTCTCCACTAGCACCCATGTTTTTTTTTTTCTGATCCTATTGAAGTGAGTAAGTTTTGCAAAGGACCTTCTATACATTTAGTTAAATTTGCTTGAATAGTTTCAGAAAAGATGATCATGATGATGAAAAGGTTGTTTTTCTCATACCGGCTACAATGTTAAACTATGTTCTGCACTGGCGGTCATTTTTTTATTGGATATAAATGAAATGAACAATTTTTGTAAAGTACCATTAGTACATCATTCTTGTAAAGTTCGGTTGAATTTGTTTCAGTGGTTTCAGAGGAGAAGATGAAAATGTTATTTTCCTAATATGGTTCAATGTTAAACTATGTTCCGTGCTGGCCCCCATGTTTTCTATCGGATTGTAACTAAATGAGCAATCTTTGTTAAGGACCTTCCATACAATGTACATCATTCCTGTACAGTTTGGTTGAATTTGCTTCAGCGGTTTCAGAGGAGAAGATGAAAATGTGATTTTTTTCAAACAGGGTCCAATGTTAAACCCTAGTTCTGTGCTGTCAGACATATGTTTTTTGTTGAATCAGACCAAAATGAGCAATCTTTGTAAAGGACCTTTAGTACATCATTCCTGTAAAGTTTGGTTGAATTTGCTCCAGTGGTTTCAGAGGAGAAGATGAAAATGTGATTTTCCCACAGGGTCCAATGTAAAACTATGTT
>MJUU01032530.1:81339-130111 GCA_002080025.1 Modiolus philippinarum | reverse complement strand
TTTGAAATTCATTTCAAAAATAATTCTACAAAAAATAGTCTTTTTCTGGTGTTAAAATCATTTTCTAATATTAAAATATCATTTTCTAATGTTAACAGTCGATTTTTTTATAATATATTTAGAAAAAGAATTTCTAATATCAATATCTAAAGTGACTTTTTAATATTAGAAATGATATTATTTTCTAATATTAAAAGACCATATCCAATACTATAAATTTATTTTTTAATTTTTAAAATCGAATTTCTACAATAACGGAAAATGAAATTTCAATATAAAAACGGCTTTCTAATATTAAAAAGTGAATTTCTAACATAAAAATGGCTATTCTTGTCCACTTTCGACTTCTATTCAAAGTGTATAATTCTATCTCAAACGGAAGGATAATATGAGCCTTCTCATGGGTTTCTTGATTAGTAATTATTAAAGGTTTGAATTAGACATTATTTGATAACCACGGAGGTGTATTTTTTAATGAATATTTGATTATGAGACCCTATTGCAGCAATCCGTGATTTTTTAATATCTTACTTTCAGGAAATAACTAGAGAGTTTTGTGCAAAAAGTTGATGTGAGAAAATAGTAAGAATTGATCATCTCCCGATGATAAAGAAAACAGTTGCATTCATGAAAATTGCTAAAATTAAAGCATTTTTTGCTCGATCATTACCAAATTTATAATAAAGGAAATCTTTTATCATTTTAGAAAGATAAGACAAGACAGTTAAGTTTATCTTATTAACCCGCGTCAAACGTGACACTTACAGCGGAATATCAGAACTTGTGTATACATTAGGAGGGGATTTTAGGGGGCGTAGGTTGCGTACTATCCCCTCTCACCGCTAAAGAGAAAAAATGCTGCTGGAATTCTATATCAAACTACCCATACACCTATAATTTTAATATATTTTTTATTGTACTTGAAAATCAACATTTTTATGATTTTTAATGAAAAAAAAAATCAAAGCAATTTTCGTCTCGCTCTGCACGACAGTTTTAATACAATTTCCAGGGTTTACATACCCTTTCTAAAATTCCGGATCTGCCCCTGTAAATAACACTACAGGCACGCTTAAAATTGTATACAATATTTACGAAAATAATAAATAAATAAAGCATACCATAGACTCAACTTTTACCGCAAAAGTATACATTTTTGCATAGAGACCCATTACAGTATTTTTATTCATTGTAAGTGCATTTACATAAATTTCTTAGTGTACAATTTGAAAAAAAAATCCACATTAAAATTCACTACAGAAACTCTGAGATAAAAAGACATCCGTGCGTGACTGACAGAACTTGTTCGTCTTTCTCTAAAACTATGGTTAACTTCTTTTGTGAAGGAACTTTTTAAAGATCCAACCTGTAAGCACTCTTGGTTACACACGGTATTTTTTATCCCCGCACTTTTCTGAAGAAAATGCGAGGATATAGTGTTGGTCCCGTCCGTCTGTCTGTCCGTTAGATAACCTTTTCAGTGGAACTCTTCGCTAATTTTTGGATTTAGTGTTTTATTATTATTTTTTTTTTAGAATTAATGCATATATGCTGCAGATGCACAATAAGCTTTCAAATTTTTGATAATGGTCTTGGTTGCAAACAAGATGTCCCAAAGATATCTTTTTTGACACATTTGAGCTTGTAAGTGGAACTCCTCCTACATTTTTGTTTATAGAATTGTTGCATATAGTTTGAAGATGTGCAATAAGCTTTCGGAATTTTGATTCCAGTCCAAACTTTGGTAAATTCCCTGAAAATGTCAAAGATTCACATTTAATAACTTTTAGCATATAATCCCATATTTTTTTGGGAAGTGTTTGGAAAAAAGTTCTAAATACTTAGAATCCTGTAATGTGAATCCAATTATGGAAAATATCCTGAAAGTCTCCAAGACAACTTATTTTTTGTAATTCTATCTATCAACCATACCTTTAGAATTTGCTTCAATTATGACAAAAACATTTTCACCAATAAGATTTCCAAAACATTTGATTCCATGTTTGGGAAACTTCCTGAAAGTCTCATAGATCACTTTTTTTAAATTTTACATAGCAACCATACTTTTAGAATTTGCTTCAATGAGAACAAACATTGTCACCCACTGGATTTCCAAAATATTTGATTCCAATTTTGGCAAATTTCCCGAGAGTCTCAAAGACCACTTTTTTGGAATTCTACCTATCAAACATACTTTTAGAGCTTGTTTCAATTAGGACAAACCTTTTGACCAATTGGATTTCCAAAATATTTGATTCGAATTTTTGTAAACCTCATGAAAGTGTCAAAGACAACTTATTTTTTGGAATTCTACCCAGCAGCCATATATCCTTGTATTCCTTTTTAGTAAATTATTGACTATCGATAATTGCATTTCTAAAATATTGAGAAAAATTACGCCCAGGATCTGTAACAACTGTTGTCTAAATTGAAAACAACCTCAAAGCCCCTGGCATCAGTGAGCGTTACCTTAAAATTCCCCCGAATCATCAAATGGATCATCATATTCTTTTGCTTGTTGAGCTGCACCTATCTGTCACGAAATTTTCGTTCCCGGTGATGTCGTCGATAGCATACCCGTCTGTGTCCAGGGCGATGGAAACCAGTGGCAAGAGCCATCGGAAAGTAGAGAAGGGAGTTGCTGGTTTTATGAATGTTGTAGTTGATTAACGCAACTCGTTATTTTTATCCTTAATTAAGGATTGAGTTGAACTGGGGAAAGATTCTGCTGTTGGCCACAGATACGATGACCGGAAAGCTCCACTAAGGCTCATTATTGTTAACGATTCACCAACCACAGGTTATCCATTTACTTACAGTTGGTGGCGTATACAGTAGCTACTAAATACGACATTCATATTCAGACTTGAACCGATATTCATGTCGCAGATTACAAGCATAAATGCAGAAATTCTGACAGGTTTTAAATGTAAACTCAGATTGGTGGTTCACATCAAAAATGAAAAAGGGTTACAGCAGATCGATGAGGTGTTAGAACGTGGAGGGGGTTTTGACAAGCTAGTTGCAGAGTAGACTCTCCATGTTGTAGAAATTCCTTCGGAAGGTTAAGCTGCAACCTGCTTGTAAACTCAAGCGATCTTCCTCTGGATAAACCTGGCATTATAGTCCACGGCGAGGTAGCTCTCAGTGGTTTTGTAGTGTGATCATTGCTCCTGTCTGCATTTGGCAGAAAGTCGCCAGTTGAACCCAGGTGTTGTGAGGTCGGCCATTGAAAATACTTTATCATGAAAAAATCGCAGTCAATGTTGGACTTGTTTGTGGGGCTATGTTCAGTTTCAGCTTACTTCCATCTGAAAGAGTACATGAGAAACGAACCAGGATTCCTCGCAAAGGACTTTTGCCATGCCGGCAATAATGCACTAGATAAAATTCATGCTTGGTTGCATGTAGAGACTTGAGAGAATTCATAAGATATTTTCGGTAAACACAAAGGGTTTAGGGTCGACGGTAAGGACAAAGAGAACAACCCTAATGACGGGTTTGTTGATGACGTTTCAATAGTTTCTTTGACTGAAGAAGTAGTCTGGGTCATTTTAGATGCTCGATCTGCTAGCCCTACATCCGATTTGCATCAAAGTTGTCGAAGCAATGGTTTTTCCATCAAAAGGTACTTTTCTTCTGGTCTATGAAATACAATTAAAACAAAAGTTGCATGATAAATGGTCAATTTCGTTATGCTGTACACGTGTTTCAAGGAGTAACCTCTTATCAGTAGCATTAAAATCAAACAATATGGAAACCCATAACCCAAAAGGCACATCCTGGTCTTGATGATGATGTGTATTTGGAGCTAGACTCGGCTTGGGTTCGTATCTGTGTACCTGATACTCTTGGAGACTTTCTTCGAATTTCATTCCCTTAAGCATTTCAGTCATTGTGTATTGATTTACAACGCTGGACAACATATACCATTGCCTGTGATGAGCTTGTTCAATCAGACTTGCTGATGTTGGGTTCTTTTGATTTGCGCTGAGATCTAGCTGGGACATTTCTTGTGCACTACTTGTCGAAAGCCTTGGAGGAATCCTTTATTTTAACCCCTCATGATGGCAAATCCGACGTCCTTACCTCAAGCAATCCGTCCTTACCTCAAGCAATCTTTGTGGTTTGAAAGGTAAACACTCGTCAAAGCAACTTGCCAGCTGTGTTTAATAATCGTCGACTTCTGTTGGTAACAATAGTTGATCTTGAGTGGGATTTTTTATTTATATCAGTTTACGATCATTTTGATATGAGGGAAGCCTTTTGAGCACCCAAAAACAGGCTTGAGTGGTTCACTTTGTTTTATGCATTTATTAATGTCATGCGCAGAGCGATGAATTGGGGAGGTGATCTTGATGAATGTCATTTATTTATAGTTTTGAACGCTGTTGAATGTCCTTAAGCGTTAAACCAAATGGCGTTGAGCGCCCCTAAGGTTTAGGGGTGTCTCATGCATTTATCTTCACCCGATTTGCATGAGTTTGGACAATGAGGCCAGCGGATTGTATACATTACACTGTGGTCGAATCGGGATTGGGATTTCAAGCATTCGACCATTATAGAAGTCTCGCGTATGTCTTTACCTGGCTGGCATGGGTATGGATGCTGAGGCCACAGGCTGCCTAAACTCGACTCTGTGGCTGTGGGGGCTGTTTTGGACTTTAGCACCACATCTGCGACGGCTGTATCCTGTCTGACCTGACCGTTTGTTGATGGTGCTTGAAGAACAGCTAACACCTACAGGCAGTTGGGTCAGCTTTCCTATGTATCAACACTTATCCTTTACATAAATCCTCAAAGAACCATTTTGTCAGCACTGGCTAGGAGATGAGCATGGTGAGCATCATTCATAACATGCACAAAGGATCATAGTCGAGCTACCAGTATCCATCGCGCAGGAGAAGTTTATATATCAGCTTAGTCTTGTCACAGTCCGACTTCCCGATGATGAGAAATAGGATCAACCACTGCAATCGTAAGGCCCTCGTCTGTTCAGTATCATTGTAGAATATGACTACTACATCAATTTATATAAATAAAGCAATATTCTAATGAGCTAATATCGAATGAAGACAAACACTGAAGGTTTAGGTGATATTTTTATAGAAAAATACACCCATCCGGCCACAATTTTACTGTACTGGTGAACAACTTGAGAAACCGCTTGAACGCTGATAATAAATCTATCAATCCAGTCGACAAAGCGTCCAACCGTTATGGTAAGAAATCAAAACCATGCTAGCCTAACTCGAATCCATACCATGTGAACGCTTTAACCCCTCATTGGCACAAAAGAACGATTTAGGATGTCCGTAGAAAAAAATCTTTGATCGGATGAATAATGCGAGGAGTTGCATAAAACAGTTTGTCAGAAGTTACAGAAAAGGCCTGTAGTGATTGACGGAGAGGCAGAGACTTGGACAGCCAATCATGTGATATGAGTACCTTCTTTCGCGACAACAAAGAATATAAGTTCATCTTGAGATGCATTACTGTCGTCTTAAATTAAGGCTGGCTACTATGGTCATAGACAAGAAACGGGTCACGCTGAGAGAGGTCATCACAAAATATTACGTCTCATTGAAGTTTTAGATACACAAAGGACCTGAGTCCAAACCCGGGTGATTGAACTGCTCTGTAAACATTGTGTCAAGAGTTGAGTGTGGTCGCTTGAACTGCTCATTGAATGAGAAGACATGAAGTACTTCACCCCAACTTCACACACACCTACATATCCTTCCTTAGAGCTCATTCGATTGCACAGTACCAGGTATTACCAAACCGATTCCATCAAAATGATCCCAAACACCGCGAACAAAAGCAGCATAGGCCACGGTAGTTTAGAATTTCTACGAAGACCTAGCAACCATGCAGCTAAAACGATTTCGTGTGAGTGGAAAATTCTGAATAACCAAGATGGGCGCTTTTGAAAAAAGGATACACATTGTGCTGTTCTGGGGCAGTGTTGAACGTGTTTTAGGTCCTAAACACACAATCTCCCACCTATTGTCTCAAAGATTTCAACGACGAGAAGATCCAGTGGTTCTTGTACGGACCCGAAATCAAGCGCAACGACCTACACATCTACAACATAGATATATGGCAATCGCGAACCCGAAATGTTTTGAAGGAAGTGCATATGAGTGGAATGATACAACGGAAGCTTCAACTCCGAAATCATATACTCTGACTGAGACTAGGAAGACTACCAGTGATTAATCCATTATTTTGAATGCTACTTTGATTGAGTTTATGTTGGGGTCATGCTCAGTGACATCTCTTACTATCCATTATCAGGACTATCTGACCTTTTTTTTTTCTTAGGCATTCATCCTAGCCAGCTTTTACATACCGGTATTATACCTTGGTGAATGGCTGCGGTAAAATGCATGTGCAGATCGTTGCTCATCCTGTCGACGCTATTTGAACACACACCGTCGTCTGTTCTTTTTCTTGCACGGCTTCTTTGGTCAACCTTTTTCTCCACTCGTTTTGATCTGAATTTCCGTGTTTTTTTTTATTTTCATTATATTCGTTTGCCGATGTATTTCAGTTCAGTCCTGACCGCACTTTGACTAACACTTTGCAGCTTTTCAAGACTTGATTCACCCTCTGCTTCGTTGCCGAATTTGATTATCCATACGTTCTCCAAACCTGATGCATTGGGTATCCCTCTCGTGATCTTCAGAATGTGTGGAGCAGCGACCCGCCGTCTTGATCCAAACTTTCCCATTAATTAACGGTGAGAACACGATGTTCTCCGTGATCCTACCTTGCGGTAGCAGCTTCAACACGTGCCCATTCACCACATCTACGCATCGAAGCTGTATTAAATGTTTGGCTGCAACTAGTTAAACTTTACTAGGTTGGAAAAACGTCAGAATCGAAAAACCGGTTTGCGTTTAGTCTTCTGCCAACACGCCCAGTACGTTCCAATGCCATTAAGTTCGTCTTGATTTGTGGTGGACGCTAGGACAACTCGCATGAACACATCTCTAAATCGGTAGATTACAATTGCCAGGACGCATTAGAGCTCTACATCTAAAGACCTTTGTAGAGGAAAATAAAGTCGTGCACGCGAATGCTCCACATATATTTAGATTCAGAAGTGTACATGCGAAAGATCCTTGACGCCGTCTGGAGGAATTTGGCGCTTGTCGTCCTTTGTCGAGATCCCGACCTTGTGACCTCGTCGGGATAGTGCTAGTGGAGGTGGTTCCTAATGATTTTAATTACATGTAAATATAACTGAGTGTCCAGGCATCGTCTTGATTATTAAGGTGATGTTTTTCTTTATGACAGCTTTATGGCTTCTCAGATTTTTTACCTGGTTCTCCCCTTTGAAAGCGTAAAGCTTTGCCTGGAGGCCTATGAACTCCTTGCCAACGCATTCGTCCTTCCGATGAACTGAAGTGCACCCTAGTTATATCGCCATCTTTTGGACCAGAGAAAATTTTGGCGATAAGTGAGGGTGGCGATATACCGAGGAAATAAATTACATAGAAACTATGCAACTTTTTGGAAAATGTACCTTGAAAATGGATGGCGATAAGTGAGGAACCGCCATTAAAGAGGGGCGGCATAACGAGGGAGTACTGTAATTGTTTAAGACGTGGATGTTTCCTGGAGAATGGTCCTTGGGATAGATAGAGGCATCAAACTTGACATGAACGTATAGAATAATGTTCCTGTAAAAGTCTGTTGATTTGATTTGGTCGACCCGGCAAGCTGTCGGTTTCAGTGAATTTAAGCATGGCTTTTTTTGTTGTCAGTGTCAGTAAATATAAGCATGACTTTTTTTGCTACAGTTGTAACCGAAGTCATATATCTGGATCTTTGCGATATCCAAGATGAGATGCAGTTCCGAGCTTGTCGTACTTGAGCTTGGTATTCTTCAGCTGCCAGGTTCCCAAAGACAATGACCTGCCAAAATTAAGCGTATGCTTAGGGAAGTTTTGATTTGATTTTTCTTCCATAGTGCGAGAGTGTTTTACCAGCAGATTAGACTCAATAAGCTAGCCGACAGTTTAGAGGCCAGGGGCGTAGCTGAGTTCAAAATGATGTGCAAGCAAATGTTTGTGTTGTGGATTGATGATGACCCTCGAAGCGGCAGGGGGTCTGGGGTAAGATATGCAAAATCTTACAACCTGGCACTTTCCTTGCATCTAATTTCATTCTCAAAAACATAGGTTTTTAAATACGTAGATGTGGAAAAAAAAATT
Source organism: Modiolus philippinarum (assembly GCA_002080025.1). Classification (NCBI taxonomy): domain Eukaryota; kingdom Metazoa; phylum Mollusca; class Bivalvia; order Mytilida; family Modiolidae; genus Modiolus; species Modiolus philippinarum. Next base: position 121,886 of record MJUU01032530.1, on the reverse strand, counting down.
TTTTTCAGGTAAAAAAACACATTTAGTAATTTTAAAATTAGAGCTGTCGCCTGTTATATACCCCATTCGTTGAACCCTCGTTAATATTGTAAGTGCAAATCTAAGTAAATATGGACCCAATAGTACAAGATTTGACACAATACAAATATGGACATCAAGGAAGAAATTAACGTTATCGGTAAGTAGATGTGATGGAATTGAAAAGGAGAGACACAGTACTACATATCATACAAGCTTGAACACACCACACATCAAAAATAATTACACAAGCTGAGAAAATTCTTGATGAAAAAATTGCAATATATGGCTACAATGAAAAAAAACTGGAAGCATATTATTGATGTACTTGAAAAGCATCATACCAAAGCTTCAGACCAAATATCAAAGTCAAGTTAGGAAATCCTTGACGAAAGATGTTCCGGGTCATTTTTTTTCAGTTTACTTAAATATAAGCAATGAAAATCTCCATTCGTTGTGTATCAGTTATTCCATACAAGTAAAATGCAAAGCATGTTCTTGTTTGTTCTACCCAAACCCGTTTGACGAGATCTTCCTTTTCAATACCGATTTTCTTTCAACTGATTGGATGATTGATTGATTAGTTAGTTTGATTTAACTTCTAGTAAGCAATATTTCAGCTACATCAGGACCAGGCTGATAACAAATGAATCAATTCAAAAAGTTAAAAGAAAAATGAAATAAGGGTGTATGGGACAACCAAGACAAAGTCTGTATTGAAAAGGAGAAATGGGTAGGGGTAGGAAATTTAGTTTCCTATACTGCCTTTTGAGGCTTTTCCATTTGGAGCATATATAGAAGGAGTCTCAAAACAGCACGAAGCGTAGCATTTTTCCACTAAGATTGTCTTCAATCTGTTTGAAGCTAGGCTTTCCGTATCATGACCTTACTACCTCTCATAGACATGGCATAGTCCAAACCACTACCAGACACACTGTTGACGGACAGATCCCTTAAACCAATCCAGCTGCTATGCCAACTTATAAAGTAGAACTCCAAATTACATCTCAAGTGGTTTCAATCTTATATCAGATATGGATTTCAAAGATTCATACTAAAATTCTACTACAGCATCAAAATGTTTGAAACAATGAAGTGCCCAAATTGCATCAATTGGAGAAATCGTAATACTCCACGAGACTTCAGTTGTCGAAATAGCCGTATGCAGAAGCAAAATTTACAGTAAATTTGGTATTTAGTCATTCGTTCATGAATGAGCACCAAATGAATTTTCGTGATTTCAGGATTGATCTGCAACTATTGATTCTATCTACCCAGAAGATGTTAAAAATTAAATTAATAAAAACAAGTTTGAGGAATTTGTTGCCATAATGAAACGAAGATTGTGTGAAGCATTTTCTCTGGATCAATCTACATCCAAATTATGGTTGTTAAACTGTTTATTATCAAGCAATTAAAAGGTTCAACCAGTAAAATATTGTCAATACGTTATCTTTATGGCAGAAAAAAAGAAAAAATAACTTAAGCATAGGCCTATTCCAAGAACGAGTCACGTTTTGCTCTATTTTTGGAGAAAATCAATAGTCGCCCCTCGAAAATCAAATGGTCCCGGCTTTATTGAAAATTAATTATCTCGATGGAAAAGTTTGCATATGAGCTCGGCTTCTACTCATTATTGAGTATGTTTACTTTAGTCTCGTGCTTTGAATGGTCAACATCTGTTAAGAGAACTAAATCTGGATAAGCAGGAGCAAATTGAGATGACATTTTTTTAAGCAACATCTTCATCCTGTACGTTTTGAGAACTAGTCCCTAGACCACCCGTATCAGCTTCAACGGGGGACTACTAGTCTCAGTGCATCGTTCGTCATTTTTCTTTTTAAGATAATAATCCAGCTTCTTCAAATTAGATATCTGAGGGGGTTAAAGTTTGTGATGAGAATATATGTCCGGATACAAATATCGTGAGAAGTGACTGAAAATTCGACTTTGACAGTAATTGTTAATATTGTTATCATTACTTTTATTCTCTTCCTTTCTGTCTTTTTAATTTTTATTATTATTTTTTTTTTTTTGAAAAATGATGTGCAAGCAATTGCCTTTTGCGTAAAGGGAGCTACGCGCCTGGAGGCGAGCACTCCTTGGCAAATCTATCTAAAATGCGTGTTGTCTTATTCTTTCCTTCTCAAGATTGTATTCTTGGAGTTAATATTCTACCTGTATTGGGTTTTATTTGTTTTTTTATTATACTGCATGGAAGTGGGATATAGAAAGGGGAGGTTTTGGTACTCATAAATCGGTTTAATCCTCCCCCTAGCTCTTGCTTGTGCCGGAACCAAGTCCGGTTATCCCGAGTTCCAATCATTGCCTACGTTTGCCTTTTGTCTTTTTATTGCATTCGTACAATTCCATGGTAGATAGTAGCATGTGATTGTAATTTTCGGCCGTTGTAAGCGTTTCCTGTTATCTTCGGTTATTTTCCTTACTGTGTTGGTGACATGCCGAACATTAACAGCTACTAGACGTTTTGTATCGTTTTTCAGAAACCTGAGTTGTCCATAAGCTTGAAAATCTTTATCGTGGTCGGTCTTGGTAGCAACTGCTGATGTATTTCGTAAGTAATTAGAATTTTCCTTAAGCAATAAACTTTGACGAGTTCCATCATGCCCATTTCTATGTATGGGTTGGAATGCTTGCAATGAAGAGTGTACTTGATACTTTTGTTCAGACGAGGCAATAGTTTGTGGTCCTGATTGTTCTTCACATTTTCTGGCGCTAGTGGATATTCGATGTAAGCGTTATGCAGCTCCTTCTCAGGGAATTCGATATGACACTCCACCATGGCACGTAATTTATGGTCGTCCTCAGAATACTAGTACATGTGTATTTCAAAATGGTCTAGATCTTCTCCGACTTCATTCACTCGAAATTTTCAGTAGGTAGAGTTCGTACAGTCGCAAACCTTAGCGAAGAAATAGCTTAGGTACTTTGTGGGCTTAAAATAGTCATAACTGTCAATGTGAGTATTTTTGGCCTTGTCGTTTATATGGGAGATCATGGCTACGCCTCTTAAATATCATCAACATCTGATCCCTGTGGTTTTGAGTATTAAAGGGCCAGTTAGGCAAGGAGATGTGACAATAATTGCAGTTACAAGTCTATAACAAATTTCCATCGAGTTCTCGAAGATGTCACCATCACTTTCCAGGGGTAGTCCAGCGATGTCAGTCGAATTCCTTGAATACATATTGAGCATGTGTATATAGTCCTCGTCGCTGATATTCTCATCGTTCAAAAGAACCATGAGGTGGTAATTGTGTTTCCTCAAGCTTTTCAGCTTTTCATGTAGTCATCCTTCTTGTTCATTATTTTATACCAATATCCAAAACACTGATGTGTTGCCGTGAATTTCTTATATGTTTTCCATGTAGATCAGCGTGAACCTTTTCGAGTAAATGAATCTCCAGATCTACCTGCGTGTAGAAGTTGGTGGGCAGTTGCCAGTGATTTGGTCGCCGTCAAATCGAATTCATCAAATGATCAACACAATAATCGAGATTGTGGAAGACGACTGATACATGCTTCGGGATCGGAAATTTCGATTCCGTTAGTTGTGTACTAAATGGTGAACTGGATGTGGTCGCGGACCTTTTAACAAAATAATTCACAGTCGCCAATGTGTCAATGCGTGCTTTCCATGTCATCATCTACCAAAGTGTTGGTTCCTTGTCCTTCGTCAAACCGTGGTAACAAATAAAAGTGACAACAAAAGTCCAAAGCAATTAGAGGAAGAGACCAGTAAGGAAAATCCGTAAGCCGTACAACAGTATCGAGAACACACAACCCAACACAGAACATTTATGCAAGCTGCATATTCCTGGAAAGTGATGGTGACATCTTCGAGGACTCGATGGAAATGTGTTATAGACTTGGAACGGGAATTTTATGAATAAAATGGTGGGTTAAACCAGGTTTAATGATGCATCGCCCTCCCGCTTATATGACGACTAAATACAGCTTCTGTGTGACATTGATGTTAGTTTCCATGTTCTAAATCTGAAAATTTATCGATCGTTTTAAGCGAGACTGTTAACTCCATGTTGTCAAAAACCAACTTATCATTCTACTGCTTGTGATGACTTGTGAGATATGTATTATTTTTCATGATATAGGTCTAAATAAATGTCCAATTAAGCGAAAGCTCTCTTGGTCTTTGTTCTGGTCATTGATGTGCCTTGTTTTTGGCAAGTTCCGATGGGGTTGAATGTAGGACCTGAGCGCTTGAGATTGTTCAGGTTGATTTATAGCTTTCTTTTCAATGTGCTAAAATGTCCATCCCATACTTTGTACTTAGCCATGCTCTCTTGACCTTGTCCATCATTAATGCGATCTCCAGCTCGAAGTCATTACTGACGTAAGCAAGGGTTGATCTAAAATAGCCTATGCTTTACCTTTATACCATACAGTTATATGTTACTAGTATCTGTATCTCTCATTTCTAGTATTTGGCATGGGATCTGAATCGATTTTCAGTGGTTCCGGCTACAGAGCTACCAAGCGTGTCCCCAGATGGTGGATAAGGAAATGGATAGTAAGGTCATAATACGGAAAGTCTGACCGCGAACCATTGTAGCCAAACTGTGTGGAGAAACGCCATGCTCCATGCAGTATAAAGACCCTTAATAATTTTCTAAGTAGAGTAGACTCACTGAGGGTAGTATAGAAAGCTAAATTTCCTGTCCCTACCCATTTCTCCCTTTCCAATCTAAATTCGTTGCCATGATTGTCTGCTCCACCATTATTTCTTTCTTCTTTTTCGTATATATTTTTTTTTAAATTCATTAACTTGTTCTCGTTATTTTAGCTGAAATATCGCTCACTGGACGTTAAACTCTAATCAATCAACTCATCTAAAATTTTGTGTTTTTAAACACAGTTGAGACAAAAAAATGTAATGATAACATTTACACTTTTAATTTGTACCCTAATCTGCTTTCTTCTGCTTTTAATAGGGCAGAGTTCTGGTCGATGTCTGAAACCCATTGGACAGATAAGTTTGTATGTAAATGTGCATTTTAGCTCAACCAGCTTTCGCCATGCTAAATTTTGTCATAGCTTTGAGGCAGGTGTCTGTATTATTTGTTCTCAAAGATACAAACCACTTGGTTATGAAATGCAAAATGCATATGATGTAATATTAAATGTAGAGTTCAAGCAAATTAACCTGACATTCAGGAGATGTTATTACGCATAATTATTTCTATGGACAAAACATGTCACGGGAAGGACAAACAGAAATGAAAAAACCAAAGAAATGTACGGTATAACAAATCAGAAAATAGTTTACAAAGAAAGTATACCTATCGAAGCATTGTAATATGATTAACTGACAACATAGGGATCGACGGTCAACAGATAGAACTCTTCCGCAAGGTCACAGAGCTGGGTTGCTTTATTAAAAAAATTTAAGGTGGTGTAATGATATGGTGCTCTCGTCGTTGTCGTCGTCTATAGACACTTTTGTTTTTTTTATCAATAACTTTAGTTCCAGTTCATCAATCTTTATAATATTTGAACATAATGCTCCTTGGCACAAAAAGAAGGCTAGGATGGGTTTTCCCCGTTCTTAGATAGAGTGTAAATTGGGTGTTTTCATATATTTGGCTACAGTATATTTATTATTAAAGGATTTTGATGGGGCTCCTTTGGAAATTTCTTATCTGTACTATGTCAACGGATTTCACGTCGCAGGTACCGTTCATGAGATAAATAAGGCCAAAAAGGGTGATTCTCGAAACTGTTATTTTGTTTTATTTTTAGTCTGATTTTGATGCATTTTTTTTGCAATTTAGATTCCTTATGAAAAATTCACATGCCGCTCAACCATCAGACTTTCGATAGCTTGTTTCCTGTCCAAGCTATGATGACCAAAAACAGGGCCTAAATTGCAAATGCGCAGATTAACTAAAATTTGTACTTTTCATCGGATTTCGATGGGATTATTTCTGTGGATTCCTCTTGTTGTTAGCTTTCTTAAATATGTCTTTGAATTAATATAGTTCTTACTGTTTCCGAGCTATATGGAGTCAAAGGGGCTGAAATAGTAATTTTCCACAATTAGTAATTAATTTTATTTTATATCCTATTTTCGTGGGGTTTGTTTCTTTGAATTTCTCTTGACATAAGTTTTCAGTAATATACAAACAGATTTGGGATAGCTCTGACTGTTTTCATGCTATANTTAAGAAATAGATTATTGCAAGCGGGCTCTATGCGAATTAGAACATGGGCAGACCTTATATTTGTCAATATTTTATACCGAGCGATAGCGAAGTATAAAATGAAGACAAATATAAGGTCTGACCATGTTCTAATTCGCATAGAGCCCAATTGCAATAATCTATTTCGATTCTAATATATTTAACAAGAGTTCTGAACATTCTAAGCGGCTCTTAGAGAGCGATATTGGGTTTTGCACTAGAATTGAAATATGTCGGAAAACCGCGTATAAACACACATAAATGGACATAGAGAAATCTATATTCGTTTTTTTTATTGATACAAGTGGCTCATAAGCTTATAATCTGTTATAAAACATATAAAATACGGATGTTTTAAAATCGAAGCGGGTATAAGTGTGAACTGTTTGTATTTCTTATTTATATGACTGTTTAGTTATGTTATTTTTGAAGCCAAAAAGGAAAAGAAAAGGAATAAAACTCATATTTATAATTTTAATTAACATTAAAAGAAAAAAAAATATTTGAATTGTAGAGCATGATATGCAACTTAGATAAGATTTCATATCAACAACACATTCGTTGCTAGGTTACGGTTATGTCAATTTCAGTTCCGAGTCTTAAATTTAGTAACTGTTGTAAATTTCTATTATTGTCATTATTTGATATGGATTTTTGGGTGATTCATTATTTAAAAACTTAATTTACACAAAATAAAATGAATATTGAGTGAATGAAATGCGGAATTGTACTTTACGAATGTCCTTTGGTAAAAATATACGCATGTGCTAAAAAATATTGTTGGAATTAGAGCATAGCTTCGTTTCCAAAGCGGAAGAAGAGACTCATATTAGAATTCTTATTTTTCATCGGATTTCAATGGGAATTTTTTCTTTGAATTCGATTCCTCTTGATGTAAGCTTCAACTGTGAGTCAATGGAGTTTGCCTAGCTCTTATTTTTTCCAAGCTAAAGGGGATCTGGATGGCTTTTATTTTCCCTAGTTTGTGTCCAGATAATTATTGTATGAAGCTCTTCATTGTGTTCATCTGATTACTCTGTCAAGCTCTTTACTGTGTCCACATTAACTTAAAATTACACTTGTACAAATTTTAGTGGTCGACATGATGCGGTCGTATCATGCAGCGCTCGTCGCAGCTCTCAATTTATTCAAGGTATTCATATTGTAGAAGGCGGCGAATTTTATGCAAGCATTTGTTGAATAATAAAATATACACAAAAGTTTAGTAAAGTGATTTTATATGAACTGCATCTCTTTATTCGTGTTGATTTTTGTCTCATTTTGATATGCTATAACAATGTTATAGTCTGATAAGGAACTGATGTTTTGCAAAAAGCATATACGTGCATTCGGACAGTCTTTAGAGACTTCGTATCAGACGAATAATACGACACCCACAAGTATGATTGTTTATTTTACAGTAATGCTTACAAATCCTTTTCTTGTGGAATGGCGATCATCTGCCTCTTGAACCAGCTCTAATTCTTCAATTTCTGAATCTACACGGTGGTGATTTCGGCACGATAGTTGTAGAATTGGTCTTGATTTTCCCAATATCTGTCTAGTCGTCGTTCAAATGTCATTAAACAGTAATGTGTCTCTAGAACTGACCCCGAGGCACACGTAATTGATGGTGCCGTCTTTAGTCTCCCAGTTTTTGCTACTTTCTATTGGAACTTTTGTAGTTGATGAAGTCGTTCTACCGATGAAAATTTAATGAATCGAAATATCAAATAGTTTGAATTTTAGTTGAATTTTCACTTAACAGCTCGGTACAGTCGAACTATCAATTTTGCTTTAACACATAAGTTTTGTGCGAAAACCTAACAATTCTTTTTTTCTTGTCGACAAAGAAAAAAAAATTACAGGTACAATTATATGTATTGCGTTCCATAAATAGTATTGTAATGTGATTAAATATTCTATTTAGTAAACTGGTCGATCTGGCTAATTATAAAGGAGTTCAAAAGCATAACCTGATTCAAGCCAATTATTGCTATCTATACTGACAGAAATATTGTTCATTCATAATAATGCATTTTACAAATCATAAATGTTTTTGTTTTCAAACGAAATAAACATTGAGATTAATTTGTGTATTTGATGTCCCCGTGCTGATGAAGAGTGATAAATTTCGGAATTAATTCTGAGACAAAAGACTTGTTGGTAAATTGTCAAAATTTCGGCAAATGTCAGCTATCTCGTTTAACAATCTCAAATTTGTATTTAACTCAATATAAATATATCATAAATATAAATCTTTAACAAAAGGTTTAAAATGACAGCTTCAAATGCAATGGAATAAAAACTTTAAAACAGGGGTGTTGAAATATCAAACTTAAATTATGTCTAGCATTTAATTATGATTTCATTTATATGTTCAATTTTGTGTATCGATGATTAGTGGCAAAAACCAATTTAAATGACAGAATTTTAATCCTGTGAACGGATTCACCGCCTTGTATTCTTCTGATTCATAATTATCCAAAATATATTATCATGCTATAGAAAACAGTCTACATGTAAGTAATTACTTTTATATACTTCTTATAAATAGGAAGAAAAGACGAACGGTCTTTCAAAATCGGATCAAATCTCCTATGGTTTATTCTTTTAGAGAAGGATTTAATTTGGACGTATATTCGACAACTTAATCCACGGGAGAATGACAAACTTATTTTGAAGTTCGTAAATAGAAAATATTTTTACTAATAGATCGATTTGTTTTATTCAGTTGAAAATAAGTGAACATATGTGATTTTGAACTTGATTTTAGCGTAAAATACTAAGAATGTCAATTCGGATATTGAAAGGAGTTAATTATTGGTATATTTCTAGTGCGGCGTTGTGAATATTAGGACTCTGACTAAGATTTGCACAATGGTTACAATCAAGTGTCATAAACTTGGGGATTTATGAATTACAAGGACTGACAGTTTATCACGAAAGTTTAAGATTGATTTGATCGATAAAAAAGTAACATAACATTTTTCAAAGTAAGTATCTTATCCAACCAAAATGTGATTCGCTGTTTGCTCAAGGTTTACAACACTTTATATGTTATACAAGCAATCAAATATGCCTGTCGATCAGTATAGAATGACAATTCAGGCCAAGCCCCTGACAACACTCGGTGGAAAACAAGAAACCGGGACAGAACCAGTGTTGCTTGGTATTTCAAGACCTTTAGGACACTTAAGGAAAACAAGAGCTATTGCTAATGCGGATCTGGATATCCCGAAGCCAGAACAGTCCGACGAACTCTTTCCTCATATACACGGTGTAGGTTTATACGATTCGGAAGACGAAATGTCATCGAAGGGATCCGCTATTTCGAGAGACACTAATTATTCAAAAAGTGGAAGGCAGCGAAGAGGTAGTCTGCCGTCTGTAGGAATGTCAAAAAAGCAGCTATTTGAACATCGATATAAGTTAGCGGCAGCGAGGTCGCAACCTGATGCAACAAAACCCGCAAATATGTACAGTAAGCGTGTGGTGTATTTACCAATGTTTCGAGTCAATGTTGAAACATATATAGGCGAAGCCGAAGACCACAAGGCGGTTGAAACAACACGACAATCATTAAAACGAATGCTAGACCAAAGCCGTAGCAAAATGAAATCTCCTGACAAAATAGCTAATAAATTAAGAGACTATTTTAAACAACAGGAAATGGAAAGTATCAAAAAGCAAGAAACTGAGAAAGAAAATGAAATACCACGAAAGGAAATGTTAAGAGTGAATATTCCAAAAACACCTTTTCCAGTTGACGCAAATACTATAAAAATCCCAACTGTCCCGGTGGACGGCAGGATACATGGACCCCATTCAAAAATAGAGAACCTCGATTTAACGTCTATTACTGATGAGGATACATGTTCAGTGTTGTCATCTAAAACTACTAAAACAAAGTTATCCGGCAACGAGTCGCCAAGATTTCATTCAGAGAGAGGCACACCAAACGGCAATTCGAAACAATATTTTGGACCATTTATATACGGGACCGAAAGTCAAACCGAGAGAGAAATACCAAATAACTATGCTACATATTCTGATATCCGTCGAATGAGGCAAAAAGGGAGATTGAAAGTTGTCACTAAAAGAGAAGGTTCTGGAAAATCTAATCGGTCGACGAACGACCAGCTGGATGCTAAAGACTGGATAGCGATCCAGACGAAACCGGTGTTAAAATACACAACACCACAACCTGCAAAAGCACGACTAGACCCTATTGTTGTTCCGTCTCAAGGACGGTGTTCCGAGTGTCCTATGTGCAAAGCCACACTATACAAATCAACAGAACCTACTGCAGTACCCCCAAACAGTCCAACGATGAAAAAAGGAATTATGACAGGAAATCACGAAGTGTCAGATGTTTTAGAAAATCCTGGCATCCAGCAAGTACAAATAAGCCTAATTACTGATCATGACCATCAAACTGTTTCCGACAAATTTCCCGGAAACGCACAAATGGATGCCAGCAACGCCCATATGATGCATGGCAATACCCATGTGGGTTCAGAAAGTAACCGCGCAGTGACTGGCAATACCCATGTTATACCTGTACACGAAAACTTTAGTCGCAAAATTGGCCATAATAAAGGACCGGAGGTTCACGTAAAGAAAGCTACATTGCACAATGAAGTTTTGCCAGTTTCAAAAGTTACTGTGAAAATTTCGAGTACGAAAGTTGGACAATTAAAAGGCGCTAAATTAACAAAAAGCAATTCAAGCAGTACAAAGTCTATTGACGAAATATAAATTAGGGTAAATATTGTTTTGTAACATTTATTTACATTTCAAATATATACTTGCCATATTTTGTATCATTTAAAGCAGTGCTTTTAATAATAATTTATGTTGAAGTGTTTGTTTTCATATGTTTTAAGGAATGGTGAGCCTTAGAAAACGATATAATTCAGATTACAAATCGAATACACAGATACATATTACACATCAACAGAGCACCAAGTTATTTCTTATCAACAGAAAAGGTATTATAAAAAATGCTGACTTCTTTCAAAACTTGTCAATTTACATATTGGTGGTTGACAGCGAAATGTCCCCTTTCGGTGATATTGCAAAACTGACTGAAGTACTTTGTGCACAAACTTTCATATTATCGCATTTTTCTAAACAATGCAACGTCTTTTCTTTCGATAGCGAATTGATATATCTACATTCATAAGTTCTTTTCTCCCTTCTTTTTGGGGGGTCTTTGGAAGGACATTTTATATATTGCACTGTTAAACATTCAGTATGAAAAATGTTGTAATTTATAGGGGTTGTATTAGACCGAGGAGGTACAAGTTTGAAGAATTTGTTGATTCTGATATATGATGTAACTTTTACGTCAATACACATTCACTCTGCAATTTCTTATAGCTTTGTCCTCGAACATTATAAATTAATATAATTTACGTGTATTCAAGTCTTTTGAAGTGCAATTGTCCCATTTGATAATGCTGCAATGAGGTTTTAATAGGCCTAGTTGCATAACTGATGATTTATTATGCATAGTCATTTTTTTCAAAATGAAAATATATATCATATCATTAAATATAATGATCTTAAAGCTTTTGTCACCAAGTCTGTCTGGTTCAGAGTGGGGGTTTGCATTATTTATTGTTTAGTTACTTAGTCTAACGCCTTTCTGCTGTCTCCTAAGTTTTCTTTGGTCGCCAAATATACAAGCCTTTAGACAGATAAATTTCGGACTAGTGGTTTGTACTACTAGTAATATACTAAAAACCCAACTTGCAGCAATATGAGTTCTGCAGATTGCCATTTCGACAACTTATGTTTCTTCAGTGTAGATCAAATCAAAATACAGAGGATCACAAACCCCAAAAGATATTTAGGAGCCTAAAGGTTATTAAAGAACGACAAAGTCGGCAATGGGAAGAGCTTTGCATACTTATTTCTGAACGTGTGATACTGTAACTTTTCACTAAAATGGGACTTTCAGTCGTAGTGCTGGAATACTAGGCGAATAATTCCATTTTGGAACAAAAGTCTACCGGTATAGGTCATTTATTCGGAATAGAATTATCAGCCTTAAACAGAAATTCCGTATACGTATTTCATACTATTAGTATGCCACACGAGTCAAATGACAAAAGTATACATACATACTGCACTGAAGAGACATATGTTATCGAGAAACTAAACTTATAGTAACTTAGGTATAGCAAACAACACAGTTACAAATATACAGAAAATGTATGTACAGTATAAAACCATTTCCAAATTTTATGTCTTCGAATTAAAAAGGTAGGTGAACCGAAAACCATAATTGTGGTTATCAGAGCGAAGGAAATTGCTATATAGTAGTTAAAGCCACGATTCAATGACGATTGTAAATAAATTTCTCAAGAAATTAAGTTAAATTTTCAGTTTCATTGAAGATATTAAAAGTTGTGTAAGATTACTGGGTTGATATGAATATAATCAGCCCTCACTGAACTGTGTGCTTCATTCAACTGTTACATATGTTACAGAAACGTGAGCACGAGGTTTATGCACTATCTGAAATTTAACAAAATTTTGTTCAAAAACTAAGGAGTATCTCCCTTGTTCATAGCCCTGTCCTTATCTGATTTTAGCTTTTCTATTTGGATCCTGTAGGTTATTGTACTTTATTAGCTTTTACAAGTATTTCGGTTTATTGACTTACAAATGAACATTTTTTATTTGATTAGCACTGAAGAGGCATAGGTTGTCGGAATGCACATATGCAGAAACTAAATTAACAGTAACTTTGGTATTTTGTTATTTATATATAGATGTGTTATTAATGAGAGCATACATGGTTTGTATGCGCAACCCCTTGTTTCCTTTTTTGCCAGGAAGTTTTCATTATGTAGATCATTTGTACATAATAAAAAATGTGAATGTGATGAGAATTTAGATTTATTTCAATCTAAAATATAAAGATTTTTGAACGTAATCATCACCGCGTATCATCCGTACACAGGATATAGGTACCAGGACTGGTTTTCGCTTAATTTTCAATGACAGTTACCATTAGTGTACGTGGATCCAGTTTATAGCTACTAAGTAGCTATACACTGGTACCACCGTACACTAATGATAGATTTCATTGAAATTTAAATGAAAACCAGTCCTGGTACCTATATCCTGTGTACGGATGATACACGGTGATCATGTATTAGGCGAATTAGTAAGAGAGGGCACATGATTTTCTATTGCAACTCCTCATACAGTTTTTCTGCTATTATATCGGAAAATTTCCTTACATTCTCTTAGACCTATTGTAAGGATTCTTGAAATTCAAGCCGATATCCGTGAAAGACCTCTTCTGTATGATGTTTCAAACTGCGTTTTTTGCAAGGAAATCAGTTGGGATTTTAATGTATCTGTGGTGCTTCAGCATTTTAACGTATGCATTTGTACATACTTAATGAATGTATAAGGTCTGCTTTCACGGCAACCAAATGATGTATAAGAGTTATACATTCCTTGTCCATATAAATTCTGTTGTTCTTCAACAACAAAAGAATCTCAATGCTAAACTAATAAGATAATACTTTTTCGATTAAAGCACCTTCTGTTTACGATAACCAAATTATTTTTCAAGTATTCCATATTTTGCTGGAAATGTTTTGTTTTGGATGTGTATGAAAATCTAGGACACTTTTTTTCATAGAAAAATTAGGGGTAAAACCAAGTATATCCGAAAGGATAAACAACATTTGGGTATCAAAGCTCTTGAGACGAGACTTATTCAAAATACATTTACCCGATTTGATAAAGTAAATAGTTCCACTACGTAATAGTGATTTGAGTAATAGCCTTAGTTGTATAATGGATAATAATATTTATATTTTCAAAAGCATATACTTAAAATAAAATGATGGTCGTTCCTCTTTCTGAAATTACAGTTATAATAATGTTCATTTGATTGGGTGTCGTCGGCATTTGCGTCTTTCGGCACTATGTGTGAAAATATATATAACCAATACTTATAGCACGCAATGTGATCATAGGAATAAAAATGACATAACGGTTATGTATAATATCAAGAAATTTTCATAAAACTAAGCTCTATATTGGTGTTCCCTTTGGGGTCCTTTGAGTTTTGTTCCCCTTGAATTTTAGTCTTCCAATTTGAATTTTTTATTTTGATCTGCACTGAAGAGATGTAAGTTGTCGAAATAAACATCGTCAGAGCTCAATTGACCGACACATTCTCTCTTTCGGGTTATTTTCCCTATCTTTGAGTAATTTTGATAATATGCAAATTAACACTGAAGCAAACGGCTTAAATGGTATCCAGGAAAGTACAACCAAAATACAAAAGGAGACACAGAGACATTCCTGAATAACCACAGGTGTAACCCAGAAAATAATGACGGCATAGAGACATTCCAAAATAAATGGACTATAAAACAACAAGAACTAAGAAAAAAACGGAATAATTTGTAAAGATGGAAGGGTCTTTTGTCCCAGTGCATGAAAACCTGAATAAAGTAGCCTCTCAGCTGTCATGGCCAGGAACCAATCAAAGTCTCGAGTCTGCTATTTAAAGAGAATATTCAGACTTAATAGTTTTTTCTCTGTTGCACGGTCCTAGTTGAAATTTTTAACAACAACAACAACAAAAAAAAAAAAAACCAAAACAAAACAACAAATAATAAAAGGATATGGAGTAAATGTACATGAGACAAAGTCTCTACAAATACATGGTAGAACCAAGCAAACGAACAACGCTTTTATTGTTGTTCTTCATTTAACAAAAAATAAACACGTTTATTATATAGATAGCGGTGATTTATCGAGTTTTCTCAGTCAAATAAATGTCATATTGTCACCGGTGAAAATAAAGGATTTCTAGTCAACGGATGACGTCTTAATGAAGCGACGTCACAATATCTCTTCAATTCGTCGTCAAGTAAACAACTGGCGTATTGAAATGAAAAAAATAATCCGCGTCTAAAATCTCGGTTTTTTTAGTAGAAAATCTATATAATAAAAAGCATAACTAATCGACCATCATGAATATCAATAAAAATTTCACTCGTGTCGATCAACGCAGTGGATTAAACTCGTTGCGGAACAAGTTCCGCAACTCGTTTAATCCTTCTGCGTCGTTCGGCACTCGTGACATTTATATTGATATTCACGACGGTCAATTAGTTATACTATAATTATTTTAAGATCTCGCACAAGAAACCGGCATAATGTAGAACAACGAACACGTATTGTATTTTTACAATTTTCAAATGAAACTTATTGTTCGAAATTAAGCTTTCTTATGTAGTAATATATACACATATAGCATAAGGTGTACAAATAATATCTTGGCGAATGATCCCTCCCGAAGAGGGACTGTGCGACTTGAAGATTATTTTGTCTATTACGGATTTAAATAGAATGACATGTATTTGACTATTATTGCAGTTAATTCACCCATTAATGCACTTTTAACTGTTGAATTTGGCGCAAAACAATTTATAATGTCTAAATTCAATTGGATGGTGCCAATTAATATCCATGTTATTTTTGGCAGTTAAACAAAGTGGGAATAGAGTTTTCAATTCTTAAACAGTCTAACAGTTAATATCAGTCCTGACTATATGAATTAACTAATAAGCACTTCAACAGGATTTATCAAGATTAAAAACAAATATTAATCAGAGAATAATAAAAAATATGAAGTACCAAGGTACTTGTATGGACTTATACATGTATTTAACAGAAGACGGACAACGCATGACATATTCATGGCTTTTAAGGCCTTTGTTTAAAAGGATCAGCTTTTTAAAATAATGAAAATATTTAATTTCGAATCATTTTCGCCACTCTGAACTAGTCAGTAATCAGGTAATAGCAGATAATAAAGATTTTAATGCTCATGCTATTTATGAATTTATTTTTACTCTTGAACCATATCAACCTAAGGCAAATTATTACCATTCAAATATGAATAATAATTGATATTTAGGTTGTTGTATGATTATTTCAAAAACCACATAAATATCTTTAGAAAACGACATTAAACTGTTTTATAGGATTAGACTTTAGGTCTATATGTATACCATTTTAATGTAGTAAAATAAACAAATTTTAAAAAATGAGTCAATTGTTGGAATGATTAACTTAAAGATACAATTTATTATAAACCAGAAGGCATAGAATTTTTAGATCATATGGAACCAGGTCATAGAACTTACTCAACTGCAATATATGTCAAGTATCCTAGATCACAAAGAATTTCCAGCGCACACCAATGACACTCTTTTATAAATCATTACCTCTATATCTAGATATGAGTTCGGGTTTTTGTGTTACTTGTTATCCACACACTTTCGAAGTAAAGTTCGAAGATATTTGTTTTTGGCCTCGTCTGTCACACTTTTTTTACAAAGCGAACTCCTACTTTTCTGGATTTAGGGGTTCATTCAATTTTGTTAAATTATTGTTGTATATAGTCTGTATAGATGTGCAATATTTGTCTTGGTGCAAACAAGATGCCCTAAGATGTCGGTTTGAACACAACTTTAAATATTTGAATTTTGACGCATGCCAGTCATCTTGGATGAGATACGAAAATAAAAATAACAAACTTAGAAGAGGGTCAGCTAAGAAATATCATTATGAAATTTAACTGAATTGACCTAGCAGTTTCAGAGGAGAAGATCTTTAAATGCTTTCCCAATGCTGTCCATTTTTGAACTACCGGTATGTTTCTCGCTGACGGCCATCTTGGATGAGGTAAAAACATAAAATCATGAACTTTGAAGGGAACAACCAAAGACCTATTGTGACCATGTATGGTTCCAATCGGCTTAATAGTTTAATAGGAGAAGATCTTTGAATGTATTTCCCATAGGGTCCTGCTGGCGGCCATCTTTGATAAGGCACGAATATAAATATCACAAGCTCTGAAAGGGACTAGGTAAAGCACAAATTTGCTCAGTGGCTACAGAGGAGAAGACTTTTGAAGGCATTTGAAAAAGGGTCCTATTGTTAAACAATGTTTCCCGCAGGTGGGAATCTTGGACGAGGTACGAAGATAAAAATCACAAACTTTAAAAGGGAACACCAAAGAACTTTTGTGACTAAGTTTGATAAGTTTGGTTCCAATTGGCTCGGTGGTTTCATAGGAGAAGATCTTTGAATGAAAAGTTAATAGACAAGACAAGAAAAACCATATAATACAGTGGTATAGAGAACACACAGTGTTCATGCATGCACGTACATAACAAATACATTTTTATATACACATGAATCCAAGTAATACTACACAGAAGCCTAGAGAGCAACTGATGTGGTAATGATCCTAATAAATCTGCACAGTTTTTCCAACTTTATTTTATCGGTGGTGCACATAACATTTCTGAAATTTAATACATTTAACGACGAATGGACGACAGACGACGGACGCAAAGTGATTTCAAAAGTTCGCCCTGGCTATATATATAACCAGATGGGCTAAAAACCGAGTGAATCATTATACCGAATAACTCTTATAATATCATAACAGAACAAGATGCCCCAAAATGTCATTTTGTAACTAGTTTAAAGATGTAGATTTTGACACATGTTGCATGCAACGTTGACTCCTCCTTCATTTCTGAATTAATTGATATTATTTTTGTTTCAGAATCATTTCATATAGTCTTTAGATGAGCAATAAGCTTTTGGAATTTTGATTTTGGTTTTAAACTTTGGTAAATTTCCTGAAAGTCTCAAAGACTATTGGTTTTGGATTTTTGGAATTCTACAGTGCAATTTGTTTGAATTAAAAGAAATATTTTTACTACTTTGATTTTAAAAATATTTGATTCCAAGTTTAGTAAAATTGCCTGAAAGAACACTTAGTTTTGAAATTCTACCCAGCAATGATACATTTCTACCTTTGCAACCATCTGTAATATGTTTCATTATAAAAACATGTTTAATAATTTTATTTCAAAATAATTCGATTTTCTGATATTCTAAAGACAACTTATTTTTGAAATTCTTCCCAGCAATCATACGTATAGATTTTGTTGAATTAGAACGATTTTCTCTCAAAAATGTTTGATTCAAGTGTAGGAAAGCATTGGCCTTAAGCATCTCTGTGGAGGAAGCTGAGGCTGTTGGTTTTTTTTGGTGGTCGCATCTACGAAGTCATTGAAGGTTAATTTTTACAGATGGCACTGGTAACGCCTAAATATTTTCATTCCTTCACCAGTGATAACTGTTGGCCATGTGTAAAGTAGGTGGTATTGGTAGAGTTCCCTTTTCTCGTGATGTGGATGACTTTACACTTTGATGGGTTGAATGACATTTGCCAGTCTTTTCCTACAATTCCAGATTTTGCATGTCATTTTGCAGTATTGCTGTGTCTGGTGTTTGGATTCGGCGATAGAGATGGCTGTCGTCAGCAAAGTATCGGGTATTTGATTGTAACCTCTCTGACATGTCATAAATATATCACAGAAACAGGAGGGCAGAAACAGTGACGTGTGTAGAAGATGATGAGTTGCCATCTAGTACTACTCCCTGGCGTCGTTTATCTAGGAATACATCGGCAAACGAATACCGAAGCAAAAATGATGAAAGGAGGAATTTCAAAATCAAAAATCCACAATGACAAGGAAGCTGTGAATCCTGTATTTCTACTTTTAGCAAAAGCTGGAGATGCGGGACTTTGTCAAATGCTTTGCTTATGTCAAGAAGAATTGCGCCAATCTGACCCCCGTCCTCAGTTACTTTGTCCACATCTTCGATTGTTAGTATGAGTTGGCGCTCACACGATCGCCTTTTCCTAAATCCGTGTTGTTATGGTGTTTCCAAGACCACTCCCAGATGTTTCATGATCTGACTATGGACATCTCGCATAAAATAGAGGTAAGTGAGATTGGTCTATAATTGGCTGGTGTAGTTCTGTCCCATTTCTTGAAGATGGGAGTTACAAATGCTTGTTTCCAATCATAGGGTACAGTGCTTTGAGATAGTGATGCTTGGAATATCAGGGTAAGGACATGTCCGTTTTCTGTTGCTACGCCTTTAAAGAACCTTGATGAGATCGGGTCCCTGTCCCTGTTCTTTATGGGGTCCAACTAGGTCCTGCAGTAGCTTTACTACACCTTTAGTGTTGATTTTATATTGCTCCATATAAGGGTGTGGATCTGAACCCATTGTTGGCATGTTGGATGAGCAGAGTTCCTGTGATACAGTGGAACATCAAAAAACCGAGAGAAGTATTAAACCGAATAACTCTAACAATATCATTAAAGACGACATTGAGCAATCTTATAGAACAGCAATTTGTACCCACTACAACAGTATTTCATTAAAAGTGTAAGTTTTTAATATATATGAGAACGATAATTATTCAAACGTGATTCTAATAATCGTCAACAAGCATATTACTCAATAACACCATACTTCACACAGGCGCAGTTGATTTCGGAAATGTGTGGAAAATAGATTCAAAAACTTTGTCCGTCTTGGTTTCTAGGGAAAATAAAATAATGAAGATTTTTTGTTCTTTCAAACACGTAAATGTGTATTTTGTACTTCCAAATCAGATTTGAAAACGTCTCATTTTGTATTGTGACGATATAGCCCCATACATCATCGAAGCCAAATACCCATTTATCCTATGTCACTTTTAAACTGAGAACCCTGTTAGAATCTGAATTATTCATGATCGGGGTGCTGATTTGTTCATTAAATCATTGTTGTCCGGGCCTGAATAGCTGTAATTTCCCCCTTTTCGCGAACAAATACTACACACTATTTATTCAGGTGGGATCGATTGATTGATTGGTTAGAGTTTAACGTCAAGTGAACAATATTTCAGCTATATCCGGACGAGAACAAATTCATCAATAAAAAATATGTAAGAGAAGAACGTTATAAAGATGGAAGGGACAACTGGGGCAACGAGTTTTGATTGCCAGAATTCCCACAGTTTTTTCCTGATGAAATTCAAGGACTTTTCTAGATCTCTTCAAGGATTTTCAACCTTTTTCAAGGTCAGATTTTGACACCATTTAGGATTTATATGGAATTTTCCGCTGATGTTCTGTGTTTGCTGAATTCCCTTTAAAATTACAAAGCAAGCCATGATCTTGTGGAGATGTTCAAGATCTTGTACATCAATCGGTGTATCAATTAGGACATTGTAGGCTATTGGATAAACATAACACATGTGTTTAAGAATCAAGTTCCTTTATATCACCCGGCACCTGAATCCGTTTTCAGGGGTCAGGCTACAGAGGTGCCCGGCGAATCCCCAGCTGGTGGATAGCATATGCCCTGTCTATGCGTGGTAGTCGGGACATAATACGGAAAGAATGACCACCAACTACTGTAGCCGGTCTGTGTGGAGAAACTCCACGCTCATGCAGTATTTAGACCACTTCTATATTTTTCGCAGGAGAGCAGAGTCGCTAGGTCTCGTATTGAAGGCTAAATTTCCCGCCCCTA
Source organism: Modiolus philippinarum (assembly GCA_002080025.1). NCBI lineage: Eukaryota > Metazoa > Mollusca > Bivalvia > Mytilida > Modiolidae > Modiolus > Modiolus philippinarum. The sequence goes on along the minus strand of MJUU01032530.1, from coordinate 101,199 downwards.
CCCATTCTTTTCTTTTCCAGTGGCAATCAAAACTTGTTGCCCCGGTTGTCCCTTCCACCTTTATTTCTTTCTTCTTTTACTTAAAATTGTTTTTGAAATTATTCACATGGTAAAAATGGATAACAGAAAACACCTACAATGGCTGAAAATTATAATTACATGCAACAATTTGCAAGGGAACTACACAAGAAAAACACGTATGAGACAAAAAACAAACGTAGACAACAATAGGAACTCGGGACAGCCGGACTTGGTACCGGCACTAGCAAAAGCCAGCGCTAGGGTTAAACCGGTTTATTGGTACCCAACTCTCCCCTTTATCTGTCCCGTTTCCCTATAGTATTAAAACATACGAATAAAACCCAATACAGGTAGACTGCTAACTCCATGACCACAATCTTGAAACGAGAGAAAAAGACAATACGTAATTTTGAAAGATGGGTCAAGGGGTGCTCGCCGCTAAAAAGGAGCCTAATCTGCTGGTAGAACACTGTCGCATGTCATTTCCTAATATAGCTGAAATATTGCTCATCGGACGTTAAACTCTTGACTAATCAATCTATCAATCAATCAATCCTTGATATCACATGTTTTAACTGTATAGCAAGAGACAAACCATGATAAATCACTGTGATAGTGGTGTCACAGTCTAGAAGATTCTAAGTGTTAACTCAAAATTTTTTCCTGTTCAAGATGTTTCAACTTTTTCTTTTTGTATTGTTAAAAAAATACCACTTGTATCTAAAACAATGTACACTTCTATGGCACGCCGTATTAACATTTATTCCTCTTTCAAGATATCTCATAAAGTTTTAAAGATATCTCATAAGTATTATAAGATATGTTATAAAAGATATGAGATATCTTATAAAGTTTATAAGATATCTCATATCTTTTATAAGATATCTCATAAAATAATTTTTATAAGATATCTCATAAAATATATAAGATATCTCATAAAATATATAAGATATCTGATAAAAGATATGAGATATCTTATAAAGTTTATAAGATATCTCATATCTTTTATCAGATATCTTCTAAAATATATAATATATCTTATAAAGTTTATAAGATATCTAATAAACTTTATAAGATATCTACTAAAGTTTACAAGATATCTTATATGTTTTATGAGATATCTTATAAAAAATATTTTATGAGATATCTTATAAAAGATATAAGATATCTTATTAGGTTTTAGAGATATCTTATAAACTTTGTAAGATATCTACTAAACTTGATAAGATATCTTATTCAATAATGTTTATAAGATATCCTCTAAAATATATAAGATATCTTATAAAGTTTATGAGATATCTTATAAAGTTTATGAGATATCTTATAAAGTTTACGAGATATCTTATGTATTTTATGAGATATCTTATAAACATTATTGAATAAGATATCTTATAAAGTTCAGTAGATATCTTACAAAGTTTATAAGATATCTCATAATATATTTTTTTATAAGATATCTTATATATTTTAGAAGATATCTTATATATTTTATGAGATATCTTATAAACTGTCAATTATATAAGATATCTACTATAAAATATATAAGATATCTTCTAAAATATATAAGATATCTTCTGAAATATATAAGATATCTTATATAAAATACGAGATATCTTATGAATGGAATAGATATAAAAACGGCTTGCCATACACTTCACTCTTATATTGGGCTACTATTACCATTTTTTCTTATATATTTATAAAATTGTGCTTTAAACATCTACTAAAATATATTGATATAATTAAAAGATGAATCTGAAATAGAACTTTTATTCAAAGAATACTGGAACATTTCAAAACATCATATTCATAATCATTAAATAATACTCTCCAAGGTATGGCAAATCAATGCCCACATACGTGTTATACCCTCAGAAAATAATTGTTTTGTTTTGATAATGTTCTGGGTAATCCCTTTTGGGATTCGAAGCCAGGTGTTTTAAGTTGCCTACCTCCGGAATCCCTTATCAACCATGTAGGGTTCAATTCAGAAACATTCTTTCATGTACCCAATCTCGTTCCTGGTAAAATACTGTTTGAAGTTGGAAACGTACAATATCGAAGATTGAGGAATCAAAAGACATATTTTCCTTCAAGAATGAACTGAAGCATTCAATGTCTGCTTCAACTGAAAAATCGGAGAAATGGGTAGGGACAGGAAATTAAGCCATCCATGCGACCCATAGTGAGTCTGCTCTTATTCGGGGAATATAGAAGGGGTCTCTCAACTGCATCCCGGGGCGTGGTGTTTCTACCATTGTTCGTGGTTAGACTCTCCGTATTATGAACTGTCTACTTCAATGCCACTGGAAAATAGGATAATTGGGTAGGGGCAGGAAATTAAGTTTATGATGCGACCCAAAGCGAGTCTTGCTCTTCAACAGGAAATAAAGAAGGAGTCAAATTAGTCAATTAAAATAAAATAAAAGTATACATGGGAGTAATGGGTAGGGGCGGTAACTGTAGCCTTCCATACGACCCGCAGTTGGTATGCTCTTACACGAGAAACATAGAAGGGGTCTCTTTACTTCATATGGCTTGACTTTTCCAAATACAGTTTGTCAAGAATGGCTTGTCCTCAGGCTTTCCGTATTATGAGCTGACTACCCACATAGATTGGGTGTTCCCCTATCCGCTTCCTGGGGACACGCAATGCAGTATTGTTTTGACTGAGACCGGAGTATATCAAATGTGTGCCTTGCAGATCATTGTTTATCTATCGGAAGCTTTTCTTTAACAATGATTGCCCAATTTTGGAAATAGGTATGTTTTATTTCCTGTTTTATGAATAAAACGTATATATGCAATATGAATCCGTAGTTCATATTTTTACTTCAAAGTCCGTAGTTGTTAACACCTCTGCGTAAAAATAGTGAATCGGGCTTACCTGATATGAAAGTTATAGCTCCTTGTTTCCGATTGTCGTTTCGCGATGTTTTTGTTTACACCATCTTATTTTTACAAAGTTTGAAACATGGGAGTCTATGGGGTGTTATAAGTAAGCGCCATAAAATTCCTCGACGTTCTTCTGTTATATGCTCACCGAAAGATAAAATACCTGTACCTAAAGCGCAAAAAAAAAAAAAAAAATCTCGAAAATGTTTTCTTCTGGTTTCCGGTTTAACAGCAAATACATTATATGAAGGAAGCAGACATGAAATGTTTACATTCGCGACCGATAAGAAATTCGAGACTTTTCCCCGGATTTTCCATATTTTAAAGCTTTTTAAGGTTTTCTTACGACCAGAACGACCAAATCCATATTTTCGACTTTCTCCCATTTGCCTTGTAGCATGGTAATCCTGTTGCCACTGGAAAATTGGAGAATGGGTAGGGAAACTTTCCCTCTAAACAACCACAGTAAATCTGCTCTTGAACGAGAAATAGGGGTCTGTAAACTGCATGGGGCGTGACGTCTCTCATCACAATCGGCTACAATGGTTGGTGATCAGGCTTTCCCCTAACCACCATCTTGGGACGCGCCCGGCATCTCTATAGCAGGAGCCCATGAAAACCGAATCAGTTTCCGGGTAATCCGTTGGGACAAAGCTATTTACTTTGTTCCGATCGAAAAAAAGATCCTGTAATAACAATTATTTCTGTGAAATTTCTGTTTTGCATCAGATCTCATTTCAAACATGTTTTAATTATTCTTTCTTCAACATAGTTAATGAAATTAGGTGTGACGCAATTGACAACATGGTGTTTCTTTCACTCACATAAGATTTCACATTATGCAAAAAATTCTACCAACATGATTTACATCCCGTATTTATAGATCATATTATTTTTCGGTTTATCAAGTTTGTAATTTTTTTTTAAAAAGGAAACGTTTCATGCTTATCGATAACTTCAAGAAGAAAAATGCAATTGAATAATTATCTGTCATGGATACGGTTTGCTCTTCTGGTGATGCCTGTTTATGATAACATGATAAATACTTAATTTGAATGAAGTGAATAGGATATGAAAACCGACGAATTAGAATTGAGATGGTGCTGTGAGGTGTCGTGCTGCTATGGTAACCAAATGTATAGACGAATATGACATCTCCGCGTTGCTATGGCAAACAAATGTAAAGACGAATAAGATGTCAGCTGAAAATAACGTCTAACGTCAAAGGAGGTAACGGTAAGTTATGTAAACGAAAGCAGACCTGTTTTAGGCCTGTATCGGGTAATTTGACAAAAATGACGTGCCCCACGACTGAAAATTGACAATGGCACAAAAGTGTAGACTGACTAGTTCTTTCCCCTGGCCCCCTAGGCTTTGTTCTATGGCACTCAAGGGGAAGATTACAGAGTGGAAATTCCACTTTATGAGGTCACAATATTAGAATAAATAAGACAACCAATTTCAAATAATACACGAAAATAGTGGTATGATTAAAAAAAACAATTTGTAACAAAATATTTTAATTTTGATCGCTTCTTTTAACTTTCTCCTGGGCCTTTTAGTTATGACGATGCCAGTTTGACGGGTTGAAGTTATTGAGGGTTTTCCTCCCAAGTTATTCTTAAATATAGGACAACCAATCAAAAAAATTGTTAATATGCAAGCTAATGAAATCGAAAGACACAATTGTTTTTCAGATGAATGATTATCTGTCTCTTTACCCGTATGATTGGAGGATTTGAGACAGACTCGTATGATTCGATTATTGAGAAACCAAAAGTCTTCGGTGAAGTGTTCTGGGAGTTATTCTATCATGTCCGCTTTCTTTGTTCATTGAGGTTTCTAATGAAGTCTTCTATCTGGTCCGCGTTCGTTGTTTGGCAGAAGAGATAGCTGTTATTAACACTTCTTTTAACCTACTCCATTTTCAATTTACTAAATACATTGCTAATAGAAATGTCTTTGATATACAATTACATCATGTATAAAAAAAATCACTCTGCAGTAAGAGCTTTGCTTGGTAGTCATGTTATGAATACGGAAAAATTGGTAGTCAATATATGCAAAGCAGGATAGTCTGGTCAAAACACGGAAAGCCTGACCGCTAACAAAAGTAGACAAACTGCGTGTAAATAGTACCCCACCGAATGCAATAAAAATCATTTCTATATTCTTTGAAAAACAGCAGACTCATTAGAGGGTCGTAAAGAAAGATAAATATCCTGCCCCTACCCATTTCTCATTTTTTACAGTGGCATCAAAACTCTTTGCCCTGGTTGTATAATTTACCTTTATTTCTTTTAATTTCCTGTCCCTACCCATTTCTCACTTTTTCCAGTGGCAATCAAACTCGTTACCCGGTTGTCTTACTCTCTCTATTTCTATTCATTTCTGTCCTTACCCTCCTTTTTGTTACTAAAACATCATTCATATTGTTGTTGAAAAAAGAAAAAGAAAGCTGAATTTCCTGCCCCTACCCTTTCCTTTTTTGTTAATAAAACATAGTCCATGATGCAGTTGTGAAACAAAAGTACAAAAGTATAGAAAATTAAATTTCCTTCCCCTACCTTTCCCCTTTTGCTAATAAAACATAATTCATGTCGTGGTCGTGAAACAAAAGTACGGAAAGCTAAATTTCCTGCGCCTCACCCGTTAGAGGCGTATAGAAAGCTAAATTTCCTGCCCTTCACACGTTTCTCTCCTTTCTGAGTCGTAATCAAAACTCGATGGCTCAGTTCTTCATTCCATCTTAATATATTATATTTTAATAAATAGATTAATTCATTATCGCCTTAATATAGCTGAAATAATGCTCACTCGACGTAAAACTCGTACTAACCAATCAATCCAGACACACACAAAAAAAAATCAATCGGGTTCTCATATAATTCGACCCGATCCCCGCAGTAACTTCAGTATTATGTTGTTCCTCTCGAACTCTCATCGGTAGTTATTGTTAATAAAACATTCCCCATGTTGCGGTTGTACTAAAAAGAGCCTTGTAAAAGAAGAGTATCAAAAATCCATATTCCTAGAAATATATTCAAATTTCCTCAAAATATTTGAATCAAATTATCCATATCCCTAAAATGCTCTTAAATATCCCTGAAATAGATAAGTTTTTGCTTGAAAATATTGCCGGATGTTTTGTATTTGATAAATAAACCGCATCTCTAAATCAAAGCAAATAATCCATATCCCTTAAATAAAACAACTAGATTCTATGCAAGGTTAAAGGAGAAGATCTTTTAAAAATTGTTTTATCTGTACTTGGCCTTTTTTATATGACTGTTTTAGTTATATACTCATAACAATATCAACAGTTCACGCCACGATATAGCTGAAATATTGCTGAAGTTGGCGTTAAACAGCATTCAATCAATCTAAGATTTCAGAACAACGATTACACATCGTTCAATTCTGTATGCTAAAAGATAAAATTTTCTCTTTTTTTGTACCTATGTTTCTTTTTTTTTATTTTTTTTAAAAATTCATTATAGTACAAAGAGAACTATAGTTTGTTCTAATGTTTTAAATTCATCATATGGACTATAAGTCATGCAATGAACGGACAATAATAAAAGCATAAAGATGAGGATTAACATGTGACGTCATGTTGTAAACTGTTTTTCTTACTTGGTGTTTGTCCTTGGTACTTAATTTGGCCTCCTGTCTCAATATTTTATAAATAAATTCACTGTGACTTTGGTATTTAGTTATGAGTATATACTTCTTTTTGACTACTTTTGGATAATGACTGTCCATATTATTTGATTCTAATGCTGCTGATGAGAGGTTACTCCTTGAAACACGTGTACAGCATAACGAAATTTACTGTTTATCATATGCAACTTCGGTATTTTTGTATTTTTTAGAAGCCATCGGGCCGATGCCACTGTTGGAGGACCAGAGGTCCCCGAGGGTATTCATCAGCCCAATAGTCAGACTTGTTTACCTTGCGTGACTTTGGAAATTTACTGGTTTCTAACCCTTTAAAATACTGAGGCTTCATTCCTTGTATGGCACTCGGTGGATGTCCTTGGTACTGGATTTGGCCTTCTATAACGATATCGTTGGGTATGGGTAATTCTTTTTTGACTACTTTTGGATTATGGCTTTAATTGTTGTTTGGTTTTAATGCTGCTGCTGAGAGGTGAAGTGAGAACATAAAAACGGATTAAAATATAAACTAAACAAACAGATGAAAATTTGTAACTTTATGACTTCCAAAATTCATCCATTACTCAACATGTATGTCAGATTCAGTGATCGTGTTTTCCTTTCCTTTCCCGCTCCAAAGGAGGAGGGAGTATATTGTTTCACCCCTGTCCATCATTCCGTCCGTCACAACTTTTGTTACGCTTTTCTCTGCAATAATAAATGATACAAACTTAAAATTTTGTCAGAAGCTTTGTGTAGTCGTGCCATATTGTGGGATGCATTTTCAGACCTAAAGGGATGGTACTGCCTGTTTACCGACTTAGCCAATTTTTCACCATTCCGTCATTCCGTCCGTCACAACTTTCGGACTGCTTTTCTCTGCAATGATAAATGACACAAACTTGAAATTTTGTCAGAAGTTTTGTGTAGTCATGCCATAGTATGGGACACATTTTAGACTTGTGGGGTACTACATTTTGTTTATTATTTTTATGAGAGCGGGGGTATTACTAGTGAGCATGGGCTCAAAGATCACTCGTTTGTTTATATGGCAGCAGCCATCATTTTTACACTGTATTACACAGCATTTGTTGAAATTTTGGCATCAGTTTTAACCTATAGATTGCATATACCATCTTTATACATCTACTAATTTAAAGTCATCAATCAATTTTTTGTATCAATTTCAAGATCGGCTATTTTTCTGCCAGGATGAACTACTTCATGAGTTTTTAAAGATTAGTGAAAATGGTTGGTATGTTTCCAAATAATCAAAAGTTCGAATATGAAGTGACCACTCATGTTCTGTAAAGGAAAAGTAACGCAGAATTTATATTTCAGACCAAAATGCAAATTGAAAACAGATTAAAAAAAACATTAAAGTGGTACCATCCATTTATTTTGAAATAACAAGCTATACGCAATGAGAATGTAAATACACCCTTCTATTCCCTGCGATGCTGATTTCGAGAAAAAAACTAAACTAGCAGCTGAGACTGTCCTACGTCGCCATATCGCTATGACCCTTGCGGACATATATTAACCCTAACATCATTGTAGGTAAAGAAGTTCGACGATTCTTTATAAAAGGGTCTAAATATCGCCCATATTCAAAAATAAACTGGCAATGTTTTGATATAATTAAAGACGGAACCAATTACTGTAAAAATAGTGTAAATGAGGAAGTGCAGACCAACATGCTCTAAATTTGTTTAAGAGTCGCTCCCTTAGCTGTCTATAAATATAATTAAGTTTAAATTGAAGGATCATGGTAAAAAATATGTGTTTGTACCTGTTGACAAGGCTTCCAACAACATTGCTATCGTCTGAAAGAAATACTACATCGATTTCTAACAAAATGAACTCGACAAGTCAAACATTTTCAAACTTACCAATTGGAAGGGAAAAAGTTAACGTTTTATATTGATATTATATATTTATTATAATTGTTCAACTTACTTAACAGTTCTCGCCACAATAATATAGCTGAAATATTGCTGAAGTTGGCGTAAAACATCAAGCAATCAATCAATCAATCAACCAAACAACACTATAAGAATACAGAAATGCTTTAAGTTTCATGTAAAGATAACATCTCGCCTACCATGTACAGTGTTCCCAAGCTTCTCAAAAATCCCTTCAAACATCGTTTTATTTCGGCATCTAGTAAGTGTTCTACTACTAATTTATCCATACATTTAACTAGTTGACTTGCTTGTATAAAGGAGTTGTTTATTAAATACTGTGAAAAAATTCTGGTGTAAATTACTTTTGGAGGATAAAAAATTCTAATGAAGTTTAGATAAATTACAATCAACTCAAAGACCAGTCTTGTCCATCGACAGTTCTGATTTTCTACGCTTTATACAATCCTTCCACATAATTTCATTATATAAAAATTTGGAAAACTTATTAAATGGTCTTTTAAATTTTCTGGTCTGCAGTTCATTTGTTCAAACAAAAAGCAAGGATTCTTCTCTAATATTACCTACAATAATCATTGTTCCTGGACATGTGATGATATGATTAATGCACTCAATCTTTTGCTGGACTACATTTTTGTTAGTTTTGGTAACACTATTTATCAAGAGGTCATAGGTATTCCCATGGTTACAAATTATGCACCTCTAATTGCAGATCTTTTTCTGTTCTGTTACGAACGAGACTTCGTGAAAAAACTTCAAAACGGGAACAATACAAAACAGTGATAAACTTATTTTTATTTTCAATGAAAACAGCAGGTATATTGACAATATCCTTACTATTGACAATCCCCAGTTTTTAGCTTACCTGGCCTAAAAGGCCATATGAGCTTTTGCCATCATTATGCGTCCGTCGTCCGTCCGTCTGTCTGTCAACAATTTCAAAAATCTTCACTGAAACCACTGGGCCAAATGTAATCAAACTTGGCCTGAATCATCACCAGAGTATGGCTTCTCAAAATTGTGTTCGATTAGGTGGTATGTCAACCAACATGGCCACCGTTGCTAAAAATAGAACATAGGGGTAAATTATAGTTTTTGGCCAATAACTTGAAAACCGTTACAGATATCAAAAATCTTAAATAGGGTTAAAATGATCAGCATGATGATCTACCTACCGTGCAGTTTGAAGAAAATCTGAAAACCCATCTCAGAGTTATAGCCCTTTTTCCGTAAATTTTCAAAAGTTGTGCATTTTTTATTTTTAAAAGTATAAGATAGAGGTCAAGTGTAAATTCAGCATACCAAGATCTACCCACCCTAAAATTTTGAAGAAAATCCAAAAACCCCTGGTAGGAGTTGATGCCCTTTTTTTCACAGAATTTTCAAAATTTTCTTATTTTTCGTCTTTTATTTCCAAAACTATAGTAGATGAAGGTTCGGTGTAAATTGATAAAATGTTTGCCCTGTTGTGGCGACTTCAAAACTGGTGTTGAAAATTGTTCGTTGACCACCGTTTTCAAAATGGCCACCAAAAAAGGCGGGAAAAGGTCCGATATCAATGAAATTTGGTTTCCAAATAGATATTGATGTTGCGACTTCAAAACCGATGTTGAAAATTATTCGTTGACCGCCATTTTCAAAATGGCCGCCAAACGGCGGGAAAATTCAACATTGTCAGATTTCAATGAAATTTGGTATCCAAATAGATATTGATATTGCGACATCAAAACCGGTGTTGAAAATTGTTTGTTGACTGTCATTTTCAAATGGCTGCCAAAAAAGGCGGGGAAATTAAATATTGTCCTATTTCAATGAAATTTGGTTTCCAACTAGATATTGATGTTGCGGCTTCAAAACCAGTGTTGAAAATTGTTCGTTGACCGCCATTTCAAAATGCCCCCCCCCCCAAAAAAAGGCGGTAATATTCAACATTGTCCGATTTCAATGAAATTTGGTTTCCAAATAGGTATTGATGTCACAACTTCAAAACTGACCTTTAAAATTGTTTTTCTGACGGCCATTGTCAAAATGGCTGCCAAAAAGGCGGTAAAATTCAACATTGTTTGATTTCAATGAAATTTGGTTTCCAAAATAAATATTGATGTTGCGAATCAAAAACCGGTGTTGAAAATTGTTCATTGTCCGCTAATTACAAAATGATGTCTCGACTTCAAAACTGGTGTCGAAAGTGATCCTTAGCAGGAACGTTTTTTGTCCAAAAAGCCCAACAAAGAATAAGTAAATTATTATCAGACTTTAAATACAGTTCAAAATGTGTTGTTCGAGCTACCGAAGTTTGAGAGACTGAAGATCAACTATATAACTCACAATGTTAGCTTGATTGTGGCAACTGAAAGCCAAGTGAGCGATACAGGCTCCTGGGAGCCTCTGGTTAGATTATATAGACATCATTTACCCACAAGAACTGCAATTAAATAAAGCTAACAATGATCTCAAATATTGTTCTTTTCTGGATCTAACTATCGTTATTGACTCGGGTTAAATAAAAACTGAAATATTTGATAAAAGGGATTTCTTCGATATCACTTTAACTCCCTTTTCTTGATGGCGACATTCCTCTAGCTCCATCCTACGGGATGTATATTTCTCAACTGGTACGATTCGCACGAGTTTGTTCTACTCTCACAACCAAAGTTTTTCAACAGGGTTACATATTTCATAAGTTGTTGAATACAATGGGCATGTCTAATCCTCGTTTTTTATGGAAATGTTTTTAAAAATGCCAGACACTGATTAAAAATCCAGAACAGCTGGTATGTAACTTTCATTCTCTACGTAATAGGGGATCTGCTTGTATCCGTTAAATTATCTTTGAGATCTAGTGACCTGAAAATTTTACACACACACTGGGCTTTCACTGATACTTCCGATGTCTACTGAAATTTATGAGGATTCTTGACCAAAGCCTTCGGGAAGTTTGATAATTTGTCCTCCGTAGTGAGACAGTGTTCTACCAGCAGACTACTAGCAGGTAGATTAGCGGCGAGCACCCCTTGACCCATCTTCCAAAATTACGTATCGCCTTTTTCTCTCTTTCCAAGATCGTGGTCATGGAGTTAGTGATCTACCTGTATTAGGGTTTTTTGGATGTTTATGATACTTAAGGAAAATGGGACAGATAAAGGGGGTGTTTGGGTACCCATAAACCGGTTTCACCCTACTCCTGACTTTTGCTAGTGCCGTTACCAAGTGTCCCGATTTCCTTTTGCTGTTTACGTTTGTCTTTTGTCTTATTTGTGTTTTTCCTTGGCAGATTGTAGCATGTAACTAATTTTCAGCCATTGTAGATGTTTCCTGTTATCCCCTTTTTACACATATGATATTAAGAGATTATCTTTGTCAGGTTATTAGAGGCTGGAAGATAAGAGCGGGGGTATTACTAGTGAGCATGGGCTCAAAGATCCCTTGTTTGTTTATATGGCAGCAGCCATCATGTTTACACTGTATTACACAGCATTAGTTGAAATTTTGGCATCAGTTTTAACCTATAGATTGCATATACCATCTTTATACATCTACTAATTTAAGGTCATCAATCAATTTTTTGTATCAATTTCAAGACCGGCTATTTTTCTGCCAGGATGAACTTCTGTATGAGTTTTTAAAGATTAGTGAAAATGGTTGGTATGTGTCCAAATAATCAAACAGTTAAGCCCCTCGAACTGCAAGCGAATATGAAGTGACCACTCATGTTCTGTAAAGGAAAAGTAACGCAGATTTTATATTTTAGACCAAAATGCAAATTGAAAACAGATTAAAAAACATAAAAGTGGTACCCTCCATTTATTTTGAAATAACAAGCTTGACCCCTTGACCCATCTTCCAAAATTACGTATCGTCTTTTTCTCTCCTTCCAAGATCGTGGTCATGGAGTTAGTGATCTACCTGTATTAGGGTTTTTCGGATGTTTATTATACTTAAGGAAAATGGGACAGATAAAGGGGGTGTTTGGGTACCCATAAACCGGTTTCACCCTACTGCTGACTTTTGCTAGTGCCGTTACCAAGTGTCTCGATTTCCTTTTGCTGTTTACGTTTGTCTTTTGTCTTATTTGTGTTTTTCCCTGGCAGATTGTAGCATGTAACTAATTTTCAGCCATTGCAGATGTTTCCTGTTATCCCCTTTTTACACACATGATATTAAGAGATTGATATATCTCATTCCATACTGGTATCATAGCTCTTACCTTACATGCAGTACCGGTATTTCAAATAAAAGATAACGAGGGAGTCATTATAAAAAATGATAACAGAGAATGAGGCAGAGCTTCATTCTACTGAAGTTGGTTTCAGATAAACATTTTTAGATCAGAATTATTTGAAACAAATGAAAATTGCTTTTATGTTTCTGTGGACAAATTCAAACTTCTGTCAATTTCCAAATTCCCAAATTCAAATTGTTGATGGATCGACTTTGTGGCATAATCTGTCTTCGTTGACCAGAACTGATGAACGCGAAGCAAAATCTGGTTAAATTTTCTCCCATCCAGTGGTTTTAGCACGAAATAATGCAACAACTAAAGCAACAGGATCGTTAGATTCAAAGTAACTAGTGCCTGGATTTATAACAATGTATTCCCAGACAACAAAAGCATGAACAGGAATACTAGTAATAGGGACCATTACATGGGACGGTTGACTGTCTTTTGGACCTTTTCCAGTGGGGTATATAATATCAACAATTCTTCCAGTTGATCCATTGTAAAACCAAGTGCATCATTTTAGTTTGTTGTCAACCTGACTTTGCTATTAACACAAAGAAATAAACCTCCTGCACTTTCTTCACATGATTTTGAAGTATTCCATGGGTTACTAAAAATTCCAAGGCATGAGCTTTATCTGGTAACAGTTTATATTCCCTTAAACATGCCAAAACATTTTTGAAATGCTGTTCATCAGATTTCAGCCAAACAACTTTATCAAAATCTTTCCAAACCTTTGAACAATGCATTGCTGCAGGAGATTTGGTTTAAGCTTTGTAAACTTGACTGCCTAAAACTGGTGGCAACTGTACATCATCCCCAAAGAAAACATTAACATGAAGACCTCCTCGGGATTTTGAGATATTGTTTCTCTGTCCTACTTCATATTCACACATAAATTCCATCCACCCAGCATTTGTACATCCTATCAATGAAGGTTCAAATAAAAGAACTTTCAAATTTTTACATTTTTTTTATGTTATCCCACATTGTACCATCTAGGGGGCTTTAATTCTTTACCTCCTGAGTGAGTAGGAATTAAAAAACAAACTCTGAATTATAAAACCGTTTAATAGTTTGATTGCTGTAACCAAACATTAAATAAGAAAGTTTTTCCACAGCATACACTTACAGCTATAATAAGTCTCAATGGACTCGTATGTGGTTCATTCCTGAAATCAAAAAGAGTTTTAATTATTAAACTGAAGGCAATCATCCCGGGGGGGGGGGGTCACTTCCAATATATAATAACATAGGAACGAGCCACTGGAATAGGCAACTGTTTCTTCCTTCATATTATGTGATAAGGATGGGAAATGTCGGATGAGATTTTCTGTTAAAGTCAACACGTTGCATCGAAATCGGAAATATGAATTTGACATAACTACATTGACAAGGCATCAGACAGCGTTAAATTCACTACTTTTAGATTGAAAATAAAGAATTCACTGTCTTTATCCCAATATATGATAAGGTGTACTTGTCTACATTATATATGATTAGGTTTACTTTCTTGCTAAAAATATGTGATAAGGTGTACATTTTTGAGATTCCTAATATATGATAAGGGTGGGGAGTCCTGGTGTGCCAGCGGCTCACCCCTACCAAAGATCATATGGAGTGACCCCCACCTCACACCCACCCCCGAGAACATCCACTCATTGTTACGTTAATTCAACTTTAAGACGTTTTACGGTCACCATCACGATCTTATAGACTAGTATAGGATACGTATTTCCCTGTTTCCCTTTAACAATAAAAGTTTGTTCTTTAGCTCCACTGGATTTGATTTGGATTTCACTTCATTAATGGAACTTACATATATTCGAAATCGCGGGCGTCTTATAAGACGTCTGAAATGTTGTATGTATATTATAGAATATTGTCAAAAAACAATTTGTTTTGATTGCCAAAAATTAAAAAATGAGCAGTCAGGCAATAAGAATAATTTTTATGAACAAAAATCAGGCATTAGACCTAAACCCTAGGCATTAAGCCTAATGCCAAACTCATTTTAGGCTTTAATTCTAATGACTAGGCATTAACTTAATGCCTAGTATTTAAGCTTAATGCCCAATTTTACCTATTGCCGCTAACATATATATCAACAACCGGTATCAATAGTTTATTTGATGTATTATTGTTGTCATTTCATAAATTATTAAATTTAAAACAAAGAGACCAATTATACTCAGACCCCATATTATCATATTTAAACTCATTTTCATTATGATATTCACCACATGGCTTTATAACTTCACTTCCATCCTTCCTGGCTGCTCAATAGGGTCATCACCAGACATAATTGTCTTAACTGGCAGTCTCTTTCTACATGAAGCTTGGACACAAATTAGATTCTAAAAATTCATTGAATTTCATTTTCATCCTTAAAATCGCTTAAATTGCACCAGTTTGGTCAGCGAATAAGTAAGATTCCTCCGAAAATGGCCAGGTTGCTCGAAGAGGAACTAGGTATAACAGGGACTTTTCCATTTTTAAACCCCGTCACTCGTAGTAGCGGGGTATTATGTGATACCCTCAGTCGTGTGTCTGTCCGTATCCCGAAGGTTTCCAACAGATAACTTGTGAATGAAATAACATGCTGTCTTTAAACTTGGTATGTAAGTGGTTTACCACAAAACTCGGGCCAAGTTCGATTTTGGGTTCAGAAGTCTATGGGGTATGTCCATTGAAACTTTGAAATTTTGTGAATTTTAAGTTTTCCGACTGATAACTTTTAAACAAAATAGCACTGTCTTCAAACTTGGTATGCAAGTTGTTCACTACAAAACTCAGGTCAAGTTCAATTTTGGGTTCAGGGGTCTAAGGGGTTCTGGAGTTTCCATTGAAACTTAAGAAATTTTGTGAAATTCAGAGTTTCCGGCTGATAACTTTGGAACAAAACTACATACAGCCTATTACTTGGTATAAAAATTGTTTACCACAAAACTCAGGTCAAGTATAATTTTGGGTTCAGAAGTACAAGGCTTCTTGAGTTATGCCCCTTGAAACTGAAATTTTGTGAATTTTTGGGTTTCTGACTGATATCTTTTGAATGAAACAAGATACAGTCTTCAAACTTGGTATGTAAATTGTTTACTACAAACCCAGATCAAGTTTAATTTTTGGCTCAGATGTCTGAGGGGTTCTGGAGTTATGCCTCTTGAAACTTTGAAAGTGTGTGAATTTTAGGGTTTCCGACTGATAACTTTTTAACGAAATTACTTACTGACTCCAAATTTTGTATGTAAGTTGTTTACTAGAAATTCAAACTAAGTTCGACTTGGGTACAGAGATCCAAGAAGTTCTTAGGGAGTTATGTCCATTGAAACTTCAAAGTTTTGTGAAACGTGGCGGGGTATCATATCATGTAATGCACCATTACTATTTTTACAGATAAAAGTATACAATAATGAAGTGTCTTTTTTTGACTGTGACAAATATTTGTCAAGAGGGGTTAATTGTGCGGCATTATTCCAATTTTTGTTTTCTTAAATAAAAGAACCCGATAGCTTGGATGGTTTCTAGCCATTTCTAACCTGAGACAACCATCCGAGAGTGCAGGACAAATTCTCTTATGAGAAGGACAAAACTGTTTTCTAGGATTATCTTTTTTCGCTATCATTTTATAATGCAATTTGGCCCAGTGAGATAGGAATCTGGCACATTCCTTGTTATCTTTGATACTTAAAATAAATTGTTAGGTTCAGCAGCTGATCTCCATTATAACTCATGCCAAAGAAGCATGCCTCTTGATTTTGATAAGAAGCAGGAGATGCTTACTCTACCGGTACACCTGATCTCATCCATGGATTTTTATTTGGTCCGCGTTGTTCATTTTTTTATGTGTGTGTGTGTCTTCATTTTTCTTTTCTGTGCCGTACTCATGTTATCTATTTGATTCCTTGTTTTTCCGATGTTGCCGTTGTCCTCGGATTAATAGTTCGGTTCTCACTGTCTATAAAAGTAGACATTGACTCCAAAGTCATGACCCATAATGTCTTTAAAGTAACATTTTGTTCGACAATCAAAACAAGCATCTATATCGTGTTACTTTGAACTGCATTAAACATTGGTACGTTTATTCAGATCGACATCATTACCAGTGGTTTCCTTTATATATAAGAAAAGTA
Source organism: Modiolus philippinarum (assembly GCA_002080025.1). Lineage (NCBI taxonomy): Eukaryota > Metazoa > Mollusca > Bivalvia > Mytilida > Modiolidae > Modiolus > Modiolus philippinarum. The sequence goes on along the minus strand of MJUU01032530.1, from coordinate 84,343 downwards.
ACAATGGTTTGAAATAAAATTCAGAGCATCTGCTGAAGAAAAAAAGGCTGGTAAATTTTTACCCGTATTTATTTGATATGAAATTAAAGCCCTTAGTTCTCGACATCTCCGATTCCAATAATGTGATTTACCACTCAGATTTGCACCAAAACACAATTTTTTTTGCCCAATTTTGATGTTTTGACTTTAATTCTGATAGTCTTAATGATTTCTTTGTTAACTTTTGCTTAAATATAAAAGTACTTAGTTCCAAAACTCGCTAGAGAATGACCATGTTATGTACAATGAATTTAAAGTACTTGTGATTTGTATAATACGATAAATGATTAGCCCATTCAGACAAAGATGAGCAACTAACACGTATATTAATGTAAGATCTGCAGTACCACGAGGAAAATGTGTTGGAAAAGACAATGCAAAAAAAAAACTTCTGGTTGTGAATTCAGACACAGGGTTATTTTCCCTAAATGGCCTTGCAATTGAAACTTGTAATTTTGTATTTATTGTGATTGTAGTGTTTTCTTCATTTGCTAATTCATTTACTTAATCATTTATTGTATTTTTTATATCAACATCTGGTTCAGGAAGCATTGGATTTGAATTTGTCTCTCCTTCCACATCACTAGGATCTATCTGTTCTGAAGACGGTCCTTGGTCATTACAGTGTATTGTGATGGATGGATATTCAACTGTGTGGATAGAGGGCAATTCAATTGGAAGAAGATTTAGTCGTTCTATACTGATAGTTATATATGAAAATGCTGGATTATATTGTTTTAACCATACTAAAGCTTCTTGTACTTTCATCCCCTTTAAACTGTCATTTTGCCCTGTCTTCTTACTGTAGTGATTTGCACTTCCGAGGGGAGATTGGGGAGAATTTTTGCAGGCTGGTCAATTTCTTGTTGGATGGAGAAATAGTTACCATCAGCAGCAATTCCACCATGTTTAATCATATGAAATTAAAAATTCGGCTAATGAGTTGTTCCTCGATACCTGTTAAGTCTTTTAATTTCTTAGGACCAATACCTGGGTGTATTTTATTTTCAGATGAAAACATTTTTATTTGACTTCTTGTCCTTTTCACATGTGCAATTTTTAACTTTTAATTTTTTTTTCTTCCATTGCAAATGCTACAACTATTTAATGTATGAGACATTTTGTATATCAAATGACCTTATGCTGTCATCTACTAAAGGTGGGGGTTCAGGTACTGAAGATAGATCGATGTTTAATTGTTTAAGTCCTTGTGCAAGTTTTGAATTTTTTGCGTATTTTCCATATCTTTTTCATTAATTTGATTGTACAAAAATACAAAATCTTCTACACTTTCGTTGTTTGCATTTCTGCTTGTTTTGACTTTGTAATGGAACGACATTTCTCTTTAGAAGCTTTGCCCATTTTTTCAGAAAAGGAACGTTTTCATTTTTTGGCAACTTTTTATGTGATAAAATCTTTAGGGTAAGAGAGCTCTGTTTTGATTGCAACTTCTTAAGTGATGACTTAAACTCAGTATTTTTAGAGAGGCATCACTTTTAAATTGAACTTAAAGATGAATTTTGACGAGGTTGTGTTCTTTGGAGTCAAGTGTAATTTTTGTGTTACTGTTATTTTCAACTGCTTTTTGTGTTTTCATGCAATACTAGAATATAATTATTTGACAGAAGAATATCTATAGATGATTTTATATTATTGCTAAAAACCTATATTTTTCTCTTGTGAAGCATTCTTCATTATTAATGTTGCGGCCATTTAACCAAACATTTGTATGTCTGCAGTATTGACACTGCTATTTTAATTTCACGAGAAGTAGCCCATTGATTTCCATTGACCATAATATCTAAATATTCCTCTTGTTTGATACCAGAATGATTCAACTCTTTTTCATCTCTTTAAAGAATAAAATTGTTATATATTTCTGTAGATCATTGACTGACTGTAGTTACAATTAATAGCGGAACTTCAAGAATAATAATAATTAAATTAAAAACAGTTTCCATCATCCGGTACATCACAACATCAAATAAATCATTTTATATATAAATAGACTGTTTAGGGGTGTAGTTACTCTTTGGAAGAAAGGATTGTAGAAGCGGGTATTTTAATAGCACTTTTTGGGAGTTTTGTAAACTGCTAGTTCTAGAGATTTTTTTTACTGTTGTAGGTGAAGATGATGACAATGGGTTTATAACACTTTCTGCTCTGAGGACAAAGTGTTGGGTCATCAGTATGAATACAAAAGATATGAGTCTTGGAGTCTGAAATTTTAGATGTTGAATAAATGAGTGTCATTATTAGTTCTAATTTTTTTATGGTTGGAGAAAGAGGTTGAGCTATTATTTGAAATATATGATTTGCTATCATTTACATTTGATAATTAAGATTTATCAGCTGCACACAGAAGGCAGATTGTGGCATGGAATTGTGATTTTCACTCATTGTATATGTTTCCTGTTATCCTTTTTTTTTACATTTGTGGATAAATTGGAGAGACGATAGATTTAACTGCATCCGCATATGATTTTGTTTTCTTTCTATAAGTGGTTTAAATGTGCAAAATATGCAATATATTATGTTTCCTTTAAAATGGTTGGAGACAGAGAGTTTGATTTTTTCATTTGGAATATTTCATCAAATGTAACAAAAGGGGTAAGAGGAAACATCTACAATGGCTGAAAATTACAGTCACGTGCCACAATCTGCCAGGGAACTCCACAAGAAGAACACCATGGGAACGCACCTGGCAAGTTTATTTGTCTACTAGGGTATGATAGATACAATAACCAACAAGACAAAGGACAAACGTAAATAACGATCGGAACTCGGGACAGCCGGAGTTAGTATCGGCACTAGCAAAAGCCAGCGGGATGGTTAAACCTCCCCTTTATCTGTCCCGTTTCCCTATATTATATTTCAGTGTTCTGCGGAACACTTTTTGGATTATGGCAATAACACACTGGTCATTCGGCTAAACGGATGAATTGTCCGTTGATTTTGTTTTATA
>MJUU01032530.1:32876-75961 GCA_002080025.1 Modiolus philippinarum | reverse complement strand
TTTAATTTTAACCGAGTATTTAATGATTATTTACCTATTCCAGGTACATGTAATCATTTTGTACACCATTTACTTGAAATATCATATTTCTGAAATTAGAAGTCCACAGAGTCAAAAATGAGTCTTGTATAGATTGAATTTTAACTTTCAGGAAATCTGGTTTCCAATATCGAGTTCTGCATTATCTTTTCATTTTCTGATTTTAGAGGGTTGGTTCCTCAGAGTACTCTATCTAAATTAAAAACTACAAAATACGGGAAAACAAAAGCCCGTTTTCAACAAGTTTGGTTCCAATTATTCATGCAGTTTCACTGTAGAAGATCGTTGTGTTAGCTATTTGAATAAAGTCCGGCGTTAATCTTTTCCGTTCGCTGGCATCTAAGATGAGGTGACGACTTGAAAGACACATTTTAAAGGCCAACTAAGGACTGAATCACCGGGTTTTGTTCCTTTTTGGCCAGGTTGCTAACGAAGAAATGTTTATTTTCGTAAGGTCCAGTGTTAAACAAACTTGCTGCCATATGGATGAGGTGTAGACTTGTTTGACACATTTTGAAAAGTGACAGTTCGAAGATTATGGTGACCAAGTTTGGTTCCAATTGGTTTAGTGGCTTCAGAAAAGACCCATGAATTATTTCCGATAGAGTTCAATGAGTGACATTTGTAAAAATCTGTTGTAATTGACTATGTAGTATCACGAGAGAAGATCTTTGTATACGTTTTCTTATAACGTCCAATGTTAAACTTTAGTTTCCTGCTGGAGCTTTCTTGTTTGAACTATATATATACGGACTTTATTCACGCATTTTTAAAACAGAAACCAGTCAATGACTACTGCCACAAATTTGGTTCCAGTCCGCTTGTGCCCGATTAACAATTTTATTCTGATAGAAGTGCCGTAGTTTTGTTTCAAAGTCGTTTTAGGCCACCACATGGATACGGTCTCATATCCTCCGAAAAACCAAATTGCAGTGTTGGGATATTTCACCTCAGTAGAGAATAAGTATAAGGTATTTACTTACATTCAAAATTTGTAACTATATTTCCTTTCAACAATGTCAACTAATCTATTTCCTGAATTACTCGAAGTTCACTCTGTGCCACAATATGATTTCCTCGTATTACCATATCTTCGCAGTAGCAAATAAAGGCTTTCATTTTAGCTATTTTTATATTCTCAAGCTGTAGATTTTTTGGAACATAATACTCAATGCCCTAATGACCTATAGTATAACTTTTTTAATGTTTACAAATGATTTTCTGATTTTTTTTCTAGGTAAAAGGTCATAAAAAAATTTACAAAGTTTTTGATTCCTCCTAGATTTTTCTGGTCTTCAATATTTATTTTAGTTCACTCGGCTGACAATATTTTTGGCTGACAGTTGGACCACAACTTCAGTCAAATATCAAATAAAAAAATCTTAACTGCTAAGATTAAGCAGTTATTGGCCAACCCTAAACTGGCATTATAGATCTACGTTAACAATAAAGGATTATGAATATGGCAGATGCTAGTATATATTTTGTAATTGAAATGCATTATGATCTAATCATCAAATATATACGTTCATTGCTTAATATTTGAATAGTTACTTATTCCATAAACTTTTTTGTACTTACCGTGTACTTTTAACAATTCTCTGAGAGGCAAATCGTGACGGGATAATGCTTTGAAATATCGTCTCTAGTCAGAAGTAAATATGCCGTATAACAGTATTATGTGGGGTATGTTGATGCAATTACAGTCTAGGGTAAAACTTAAAATTATCTTGATATTGAGTACAATATCGTTATCAAGTTTATGAGAACGTACGGTTTAGAATACTTATTAATCACAAACCTTGGAAACATATTAATTGTATGTATAACTTTGAAACAAACGAAAGTAATAACAAATGACGACCTTCCTACTCTATAGTAACAGTTAACAAGCTCGAGTATTGGGCCTATGACAGTCTGTTATCAATCGTAAATTTTTGTACAATGCGTTCTCACAGATCGTCCTGTCGTTATCAGTCCTCGACCAATATCACACACTCGGCCTCTCTTTGTTTCGAAAACCGGAAAGATATGCAAAAGGCCATTCCACTTTTTCAACAGTAAAGCATTGCCGGCTACAAACTCATCAACTGTCTTTTATTTTGTAACCAACTCATTAACGGACAAAAAATTTGCAATAACCATTTTAAACCCTTTAAAATGAACAAAAAATACCTGAGTTCATACAGTTAAGCTATTCTACATTAGATCTTATGCCTAGTACAAAAATAAACTTTTTTCCGAACAAATATCTTTTTCTGATTGATATTTGTAGAATTGGTTGTCAAAATTGTACTAGGGTACATCATCGCCTTTTAGTTTTCTGACAATGTTTTGAAATGTATGTTAAAAACAGTGACAGTGTACGCTAGCGTAATGATAGTCGCACTGGTAGACAAACGCATTTTATGAGATAACGATTATTTGTAGACTTAAAAGAGAATTTATCAAAAAATTTCAAGACATAAACTGAAATTTACTCTCAACTGACCCATAGCCTACTCCAATCAACGGACCCTTCGCCGATGTAGCCACATATTAAACAAAATCAACGGACATTTCACCCGATTAGCCGAATGACTAGTGTGAATAAATAGAAGTTTAAACAGCATTTGCAGATGATTTCTTTTGCCTGTTCCTACTTTTGTTAGACTGTTGAAATTACGTGTGGTCAGTGCCAGGAGTATACATAAAGTTTGAATTTTTTTCAGCATCTAGAAAACGATTCCTTCTATATTATTTTGAAAAAGGGCAGAATCGTATGACGGTCGCCAAGAAAGCTGAATTTCCTGCCCCTTTCCATTTCTCACTTTTTCCAGTAGCAATCAGAATTCTTTGTTCCAGTTCTCCAATCCATCTTTTTTGTATCAATATCCTGTTCCTACCCATTTTTTACTTTCCCACTATAAATCAAAACTTGTTGCCCCAGTTTTCCAATTTCCCTTTGTTTCCCTTTTACAGAACTTCCTCGTCACGATGCTTTCTGCAGAGATTTAAAAAAAGGGAGAAATATTACACTAAAATAATACTTGTGGCATCAAAATGTGGGAATATAAACAAATGTCCGCCATGAAAGATTTTTTGGTATTGTATTATAATAAAGACGTAGAACCAGCGTTTGAGGCTATTCAGAAAATGCAGGAATATTATCAAATACAGGAAGTTGACAGTTTTAAAGATGGTATTTATGTACAAAATCTGACATCGATCTAGATGTATCAAGATATGGACAGTTACCACCGTATATCATTTATTACATGGGAATTTGTCTCGAGTACATTTTAACACCATTTAATTTTTGTTCATGATCAACATCAATTCAATCAGTATTCAATTTACGGATTTTATTGATTCAAATCTTTACAGATCAAAACTTTTAGTGGAGAAAATGAAAAACATAATTATATATTCTTCATCTATTATTGAAGAGTCGGATTCATTCAGATTGGTAATTGAATCTGGCTCAAAGACATCAAGACGATATCCTTCAACAAATTCCAAAATTAGGATATATACAGAGTTAAAACTGTACTCTGGATCTCTTGATGATTTAACTGGGTCGCCGTTGACAAAGGCCGCTAGTAAGTTGGGAAATGGGACCTCGACGAGGGATGGGGCATTTTGTTGTGTTGTTAGACAGCGTGTTGAATTCCCTGATGAACCTGGGAAAGAATGATTGCCTGTACTGGTCTTTGTTGGTACGTACCTTTTCGAGTCGTTCACCTCGACGAAGCCATTCTGGATCTTGTATACCATCATGAATCTGCTTTTGGTGCGTGCAGTTTTTTGTTATTCCAACGGAAAGCCTGACAGCGAATCAAAGTAAACAAATTCTGTGGAAAAATACCACGCCTCTTGAAGTATAAATATCCCTTCTTTACTATTTGGAAAAAAGCAAAATCGAACGACAGTCGCCAAGAAATGTAAATTTCCTGCCCCTACCCATTTCTCACTTTTTCTTGTGAAAATCAAAACTCTTTCTCCTGGTTCCCCAATCCATTTTTTTCTATCAATATCCTGTTCCTACCCATTTTTTACTTTCCCTCTAGAAATAAAAACTCATTGCCCCGGTTTTCCAAGTTCCCTTTATTTCTATTTACTGCCAGTCCCTATCCATTTCTAACTTTTTCAAGAGGCAATAAAACTCGTTGCCCGGGTTGTCCAATTCAGCTATTTAGCTTACCTGGCTATGCCAGGGTGAGCTCTGCCTTCACTTAGCGTCCGATATTCGTGAACTTTTCATTCAAAGATCTTCTCTGAGACCACTTGGCCAATTGGAACCAAATTTTGTCCCAATAGTCCCCTTTAATAATTATTTCCGAGAGGTCCTTACTTCATCCAAGATGGCCGCTACCAGGGAATATAGTTTAAACATTGGACAATATGCAAAAGACATTCAAAGATCTACTCAGAAACTACCAGTCCAATTATAGCCAAACATAGTCACAATGGTTCTTAGATGGTCCTCCAAAAAGGTATACGACAGGTAAGTACCTCATCCAAGATGACTGCCAGCAGGGAACTTAGTTTTAACATTAGACCTATGGATAATACATTCAAAGATCTTCTCAGAAAATACTAGTCCAATTAGAACTACTTAGTCAGAAGGGTCTTTAGATGATCCCTTTAAAAAAGATATCCGGCAGGTCCATATTTCATCCAAGATGACCGCCATCGGGGAACATAGTTTTAACATTGGACCCTATGGAAAATACAAAGATCTTCTCAGATACTACTAATCTTAATTAAAATCAAACTAAGCTGCAATGGTCCTTGGGTGTTCCCATCCAAAAAGGAAATTACAAGGGGAACCCCTGCCAATTTTAGCTCATCTGGCTATGCCAGGGTGAGCTTTTGCCATCACTTGGCGTCCGTCGTAAACCTTTTTTCAAAAATCTTCTCCTCTGAAACCACTGGGCCAATTTAATCCAAACTTGGCCTGGATCATCACCAGGGTATTTAGTTTAAGAAATGAGTTCGGTTAGTCCGGGGACCAAACAACATGGCTGCTGTTACTAAAAATAGAACATAGGGGGTAAAAATTGCTGTTTTTGGCAAATAACTCAAAAACCGTTGCAGATATCAAAAATCTTACGCGAAGTAAAATTGTTCAGAATGACGAGATCTATCTGCCTTGCAATTTTGAAGAAAATCCGAAAACCCGTCTCAGAGTTACAGCCCTTTTTCCGTAAAATTTTCAAAATTATGCATTTTTTATTTCAAAAACTGTAACAGATAGAGGTAAAGTGTACATTGCAAAAATGTTCAGCATATCAAGATCTATTTACTCTGAAATTTTGAAGAAAATCCAACTGCTTGTGTTGTAGTTATTGACTCTTTTTCACCGAAAAAATTTTTTTTTTCAATGCCATATGGTTATGGGTTATTTCCCTTTAAATTCTGTGTTCAAATCTTCTTTGGTTTACTTTCCTGTTTTAATTTTAAGAGAATTTCCCTGATATCACTTTATTAAAAATAATTATTTGTTACATAATCAAGAGCAAAAAAGTGTTTTTGTACAAACTTTTACATTTTTTTGCAAATATACTTTCATAATCTTTACTTATTTCACAAACTAATAATAATTGTATATAAATATATATTGTATCAGTTTGTAAATTGTGCTTGCCCACCATGCAAACTTGCCCCAGATAAATATTGAAGTAGCATCTTATCTTCATTGCATGCTGAACTTCATAAATGGCCTGCATGGCTATGCCTGGATGAGCTTCTTGCCATCACTGTGTCAGTTAGGTCCTCCTATCGAAAGCTTTTCATTCAAACATCTTCTTCTCTGAAACCGCTGGGCCAATTGTAACCAAATTTGAGCACAATGGTCCTTAGGTGGCCCCTTTTAAAAAAAAGTCTGGCAAGTTCGTATCATATGCAAGATGGCCGCCAGCAGGGAACGCGGTTTAACATTGGTTCTTATGGGAAAGTATTCAAAGATCTTCTCTAATTAGAACCAAACTTGGTCACAATAGGCCTTTGGTGGTCCCCTTTAAAAATTTTGTCCGGCAAGTCTGCACGTCATCCAAGATGGCGGCCAACGGGGAACTTTGTCGAAAATTGGAAAATATTGCAAAAAATCTTCTCTGTAAATACTGGACCAATTGGAACCAAACTTAGTCACAGTGGTCCTTAGGTGGCCTCTTTTAAAAATGTGTTCAGCAAGTCCTCATCATATCCAAGATGGTCTTAAAGACCTATTTACAAATGTCGCTGGCGACAAAATCGTTCAATTTTTAAAAGCAATCAATTTATTTAGTAAGATTTAAAAAGATGAATTTTAAACTAGTTTCTAATTTCTAATATTGTTAGTCAAACCATAATTTCTTTAATTATGTTTTTAACATTTTACACATTTCTTTTACTTGTATAAAGCTATATGGTTTTATATAGATATTTTTACTATATAACTATTCTAATTAGTTAATATACTTAACAGTTCTCGCCACGATATAGCTGAAATATTGCTGAAGTTGGCGTAAAACATCAATCAATCAATCAATCAATCCTTACTTGGTCCCCTTCATAAAATGTGTCTGGATGTCCGCATAGCATCCAAGATGGCAGTCATTGGGGAACATTGTTTAACCTTGGACCCCATGGGAAATCATTTAAAGATCTCCTCTGAAAATACTATGCCAGTTGGAACCAAAGTGAGGCACAATGATCCTTACATGGTATTCTTCAAGAAAGGTGACAGTTGGTCTACGCCTCATCAAAAAATAGCTGCCAGTGGGGAACATAGTTTAATTTTGGATCATTTAACATCAGCAAACTTGAAAACGAGACCCTTAAACAGTCGATAAACAAATTTGAAAATGAAACCCTTAAACGTTGTGATTATTTTGACTTATTGTGTCATCCATGGCCCAGGTGAGCGATACAGGCTCTTGAGAGCCTCTTGTTTTTTTAGAGTTTTAATTTCAGCAATATGTATAGCGTTGATTATAAGGGGAACCCCTGCCAAGATTGTTTTTCAATGGTGTTATGTAAGTGGTTGTAATGGATGGTGGAGCTTTCGGTTACCATGGAAACCAAATAAGAAAACTGAAATTTTAGAAAAAAGTGTTCTTCTATTTATTTTATTTTTGTTTTGTTTTGTTTTCAAAAATATGTAAACACTAGGAGAACCAATTTTCATAAACCTGTTGGAGTTATCTCTCTTTAGCAGTTTTGGCTTTCAGAAAATGAGCAGGCAAATAGAACAGCTTTTAATTTCAGAACAATATGTCAACAAATTTAAAGCTATCAGTAATATTTTATACATAAACAAGTTCAGATATTACAGAATGGGGTGACATCGGATCCTCTGTTTTTTTTTCATATGAGAATTTACGATGGCATTCAACAATAATTTAGAAGATGGGAAAAATGTTAACAAAAAAAAGCACATGTTTTAAAACAACAATACGGATGGGATATAATTTCTGTTAAACAGATCCACTGCAATTTGTCCACCGGTTCATGACAAGAATAAATATGTTTGAACAGGATTTAAGATACTGAAACTATTCAATTATACCCAATGACACATAAAAAAGCATGGAGAACAATAAAATCGCATATTTCAACAACACAGCCGTCTTTCTCCGATTCAAAACAAATTTTAGAAACAAAGTAATTAACATGACGTCACACGTTATTTCCCATCTTTATACTTTGATTAACACATACCGGAGATAATCCCGATTCCCCAAATAATTGAACCCGATCCATTCTTCATAGGATCTCACATACTCACACCAGCATTTTTTATACCCCACGCAACGAAGTTGCGGAGGTATACTATTTTTTGACCCGTCCGTCCGTCCGTCCGTCAGTCCTGTTTTTGTCACTGCAACTCCTCTGTAACCGCTTGCTTTCATATTTAGTAGAATTGTGATGATGTGTAAATGTGCATACTATACCACCATATTGATTTGATAATTTTTGTGGGAGTTATGGAACTTAAACTATTTTCAGTTAAAATACCAAAGTATCACCTCGTCACTGCAACTCCTCTGAAACCGCTTAATGGATTGCTTTCATATTTGGTAGGAGTGTTGGTCATGGTGTGTAAATGTGCATACTATACTGCCTTATTGATCGGATTTTTTTTATGTGAGTTATTGGACTTAGACTATTTTCAGCTAAAACAGTAAGTATCATCTTGCCACTGCAACTCCTCTGAAACCGCTTAATGGATTGCTTTCATATTTGGTAGGATTTGTAGATGCTCATACTATACTGCCTTATTGATCGGATTATTTTTATGGGAGTTATTGGACTTACACTATTTTCAGCTAAAACACCTAAGTATCATCTTATCACCTCAACTTCTCTCAAACCCCTTCAATTATCTTGTGCAGAATGATTGTGCATATATCAAAGATGTACGTGCTACTTGATTTTTGATCATTTTTTGACAAAATAACACATTGATGAACTTTGTCATTTTTATGTATGATATTGCTTATAGGGTACTTTTGGAGTTCAATAATGCAGGATTTTCTGATATGTATGTGTGGGGGTATGTGAGCTTGCTCACTAAGGTTCTTTAATTTAAATAAATAAAACAATCCCCATTAAAACCAATAGAAAAATTGGAGTAAATGCACAAGAGACAAAGTCTCTACCAATACATGTAAAAACAAATCAGTGAAACAACACATATCCCTGCATTGTTAATTTTAGATTGGAGTTTGTCTCTCCTGCAGTGTGGAGTCGGCGAAAAGATTCCCCATGAGAGAGATGTATGCTCTATATACATTTCAGTTATAACATACTTGTTCTTGAGAGAATTTCTCATATGTATACACTATCATATTTTTATATTTTTTGTAATTTCATATTGTTATTCTGACACATCTTGTGATTTTATTATTACAAGTTTTCTTACTATTGGCTTGATGGGTGTCCTGTGGTTGTTTAAATGTTGTGCTCGACATCTAGCAATGACTTCCACTCAAACCGGTGCCAGGGGCCGTTTTGAACTTAGTAGGAGGTAAGGCCTCGTGGTGACTTCAAAATGAAGATAACAATAAAAGCGTTCTTCCATTGTTTACTTTGCTATGTATTTGCAGAGACTTTGTCTCGTTTGCTTTTACTTCATATCCCTTCCCAGCGAAATTTTAACATTGGAGACTATGGGAAAAATCACATTTTCATAATTTCCACTGAAACCATTTTAGCAAATTCAACCAAACTTTACAGGAATGGTGTATTGAAGGTACTTTGCTAAGATTCATCATTTTGTGACAGGCGGACTTAGTAAGCCAGCGGTATGGTTAAACTCCCCTTTATCTGTCCCGTTTCCCTATATTATATTTAAGTGTTCTGCGGAACACTTTTTGGATTAGGGCAATAAATAGAAGTTTAAACAGCATTTGCAGATGATTTCTTTTGCCTGTTACTACTTTTGTTAGACTGTTGACCTTACGTGTGGTCAGTGCCAGGAGTATACATAAAGTTTGAATTTTTTTCAGCATCTAGAAAACGATTCCTTCTATATTATTTTGAAAAAAGGGCAGAATCGTATGACGTCGCCAAGAAAGCTGAATTTCCTGCCCCTTCCCATTTCTCTCTTTTTCCAGCGCCAATCTGAATTCTTTGTCCCAGTTCTCCAATCCATCTTTTTTCTATCAATATCCTGTTCCTATCCATTTTTACTTTCCCACTATAAATCAGAACTTGTTGCCCCGGTTTTCCAATTTCCCTTTGTTTCCCTTTTACAGAACTTCCTCGTCACGATGCTTTCTGTAGAGATTTAAAAAAGGAGAAATAGTACTCTAAAATAATACTTGTGGCATCAAAAATGTGGGAATATCAACAAATGTCCGCCATGAAAGATTTCTTGGTATTGTATTATAATAAAGACGTAGAACCAGCGTTTGAGGCTATTCAGAAAATGCAGGAATATTATCAAATACAGGAAGTTGACATTTTTAAAGATGGTATTTATGTACAAGATCTGACCTCGATCTATATGTATCAAGATATGGACAGTTACCACCGTATATCATTTATTACTTGGGAATTGTCTCGAGGACATTTTAATACCATTAAATTTTTGTTCATGATCAACATCAATTCAATCAGTATTTAATTTACAGATTTCATTTTTTTTTATTGATTCAAATCTTTACAGATCAAAACTTTTAGTGGAGAAAATGAAAAACATAATTATATATTCCTCATCTATTATTGAAGAGTCGGATTCATTCAAATTGGTAGTTGAATCTGGCTCATAGACATCAAGACGATATCCTTCAACAAAATCCAAAATTTGGATATATACAGAAGTAAACTGTACGCTGGATCTCTTGATGATTTAACTGGGTCGCCGTTGACAAAGGCCGCTAGTAAGTTAGGAAAGAGACCTAGAAGAGGGATGGGGCATTTTGTTGTGTTGTTAGACAGCGTGTTGAATTCCCTGATGAACCTGGGAAAGAATGATTGCCTGTACTGGTCTTTGTTGGTACGTACCTTTTTGAGTCGTTGACCTCGACGAAGCCATTCTGGATCTTGTATACCATCATGAATCTGCTTTTGGTGCGTGCAGTTTTTTGTTATTCCAACGGAAAGCCTGACAGCGAACCAAAGTAAACAAACTCTGTGGAAAAATACCACGCCCCTTAAAGTAAAAATATCCCTCCTATATTATTTGGAAAAAGAGCAGAATCGAACGACGGTCGCCAAGAAATGTAAATTTCCTGCCCCTACCCATTTCTCACTTTTTCTTGTGAAAATCAAAACTCTTTGTCCTGGTTCTCCACTCCATTTTTTTTCTATTAATATCCTGTTCCTACCCTACTTTCCCTCTAGAAATCAAAACTCATTGCCCCGGTTTTCGAATTTCCCTTTATTATACCCCCGCTTGTAAAGTGGGGGGTATATAGTGATGGGGTTGTCCGTACGTCCGTCCGTTACACCTTAGGGTACACATCTCTTATGCGCTACTCCTCCTGAACCACTGGGCAGATTTTCATGAAACTTTAACACGATCTTTGTGATATAATGTAGATGTGCACCTCCTATTTCAGAATTTGATTTAATTGATTTTGGGGGTTTCCCATAGCAAAACATGGACTTTTCCATTACATAGGAAGGGGGTACGCATCTCTTATCCGCTACTCCTCCTGAACCACTGAGCAGATTTATATGAAACTTTAACACAATCTTTATGACATAATGTTTATGTGCACCTTCTATTTCAGAATTTGATTTAATTGATTTTTGGGGTTTCCCATAGCAAAACATGGACTTTGCCATTACATAACAAGGGGCACCCATCTCTTATCCGCTTCTCCTCCTGAACCACTGAGCAGACTTTCATGAAACTTTATCACAATTTTTGTGACATAATGTAGATGTGCACCTCCTATTTCAGAATTTGATTTAATTGGCTTTTCGGGTTTCCCATAGCAAAACATGGACTTTACCATTACACTACAAGGGGGTACCCGTCTCTTATCTGCTACTCCAGCAGATTTTCATGTAACTTTAACACAATCTTTGTGCCGTAATGTAGATGTACACCTCCTATTTCAGAATTTGATTTAATTAATTTTTGGGGTTTCCCATTGCAAAACATGGTCTTTGCCATTACATTACAAGGGACCCCCGCTTGAAAAGTGGGGGGTATATAGTGATGGGGTTGTCCGCCCGTCCTTCCGTTCTTCCGTCCGTCCGTCCGTTACACCTTACATTACCCATCTCTTATCCGCTACTCATCCTTAGCCACTGAGCAGATTTTCATGAAACTTTAACACAATCTTTGTGACATAATGCAGACGTGCATCTCCTATTTCAGAATTTGACTTAATTGACTTTTTGGGTTTCCCAAAGCAAAACATGGACTTTGCCATTACATTACAAGGGGGTACCCATCTCTTATCCGCTACTCCTCCTGAACCACTGAGCAGATTTTCATGAAACTTTAACACAATCTTTGTGACATAATGTAGATGTGCACCTCCTATTTCAGAATTTGATTTAATTTGATTGATTATCAAATTGGGAGCGGGGGTATATATCAAAGCTCACAGTTTTTATAGTTTCTATTTACTGCCAGCCCCTACCCATTTCTCACTTTTTCAAGAGGCAATAAAACTCGTTGCCCCGGTTGTCCAATTCAGCTATTTAGCTTACCTGGCTATGCCAGGGTGAGCTCTGCCTTCACTTAGCGTCCGTCCGTCGTGAACTTTTCATTCAAAGATCTGCTCTGAGACCACTTGGCCAATTGGAACCAAACTTAGTCCCAATAGGCCCTTTAACAATTATATCCGAGAGGTCCTTACTTCATCCAAGATTGCCGCTACCGGGGAATATACTTTAAACATTGGACAATATGCAAAAGACATTCAAAGATCTACTCAGAAACTACCAGTCCGATTATAGCCAAACATAGTCACAATGGTTCTTAGATGGTCCTCCAAAAAAGGTATCCGACAGGTAAGTACCTCATCCAAGATGGGCCGATTCCCAAAATAATTGAACCCAATCCATTTTTCATAGGATCTCAATTACTAACACCAGCATTTTTTATACCCCATGCAACGAAGTTGCGGAGGGTATAATATTTTTGACCCGTCCATCCGTCAGTCCTGTTCTCGTCACTGCAACTCCTCTGTAACCGCTTGACGGATTGCTTTCATATTTAGTAGAATTGTTGCTCATGATGTGTAGATGTGCATACTATACCACCATATTTATTGGATAATTTTTGTGGGAGTTATGGAACTTAAACTATTTTCAGTTAAAATACCAAAGTATCATCTTGTCACTGCAACTCCTCTGAAACCGCTGAATGGATTGCTTTCATATTTGGTAGGATTGTTGGTCATGATTTGTAAATGTGCATACTGTACTGCCTTATTGATCGGAATTTTATGTGAGTTATTGGACTTAGACTATTTCAGCTAAAACACTTAGTATCATCTTGCCACTGCAACTCCTCTGAAACCGCTTAATGGATTGCTTTCATATTTGGTAGGATTTGTAGATGCGCATACTATACTGCCTTATGGATCGGATTATTTTTGTTGGAGTCATTGGACTTACACTATTTTCAGCTAAAACACCAAAGTATCATCTTGTCACCTCAACTTCTCTCAAACTCCTTCAATTATCTTGTGCAGAATGATTGTGCATATATCAAAGATGTACGTGCTACTTGGATTTTGATTTTGATCATTTTTGACAAAATTACACATTGATAAACTTTGTCATTTTTGTGTCGCCTGCATTCACGCAGTGGCGACATATAGGGACCACTATCCGTCGTCTTGCGTCGTCGTCGTTCGCGTCGGCGTCACAAAAATTTCTGTCACAGTTTTCTCAGGAACTATGTATCCGAGCTTTCTGGCATGGAGTATCAGTATGGGGACCTATACCATGTAACAGAGTTTGGGATTTCTCGCATGCCCACTTCCTGTTTGACGGAACTAAAAATATTTTTGCGTCTTGAAAATTTCTGTCACATTTTTCTCAGGAAACACAGATCCCAGCCTTCTACAATTCATTATGTAGTATCAGTATGAGGACCTATATCGTGTTATAAAGTTAGGGATCTCTTGCATGGCCAGTTCCTGTTTGACGGAACTTGGAATATTTTTGTCGATTGGTGTCACAAAAAATTTCTGTCATATTTTACTCAGCAACCACAATTCCCAGCCTTCTGTAATTTAGCATGGAGTGTCAGTATGGGGACCTATACGGTGTAATGCAGTTTTGAATCTCTGGCATGCCCACTTCCTGTTTGACTGAACTTAGAATATTTTTCGAATGTTGAAAATTTCTGTCACATTTTTCTCAGACACCGCATATCCCTGCCTTCTGCAATTTGGCATGGAGTATCAGTATGGGGACCTATAATGTGTAAGTGAGTCTGGGATCTCTAACATGCCCACTTCCTGTTTGACGTACCTTACTTTTAGTGTTATAACGCAGGCGTTACATGTCTTCCGTGGAAGACTTACTACTAAGTCATGTATGATATTGCTTATAGGGTAGTTTTGGAGTTCAATAATGCAGGATTTTCTGATATGTATGTGTGGGGTATGTGAGCTTGCTCACTAAGGTTCTTTAATTTAAATAAATAAAACAATCCCCATTATAAGCAAAGAAAAATGGGAGTAAATGCACAAGAGACAAAGTCTCTACCAATACATGTAAAAACAAATCAATGAAACAACACATATCCCTGCATTGTTAATTTTAGATCGGAGTTTGTCTCTCCTGCAGTGTGGAGTCGGCAAAATTCCCCAAAAGAGAGATGTATGCTCTATATACATTTCAATTATAACATATTTGTTCTTGAGAGAATTTCTCATATGTATACACTATCATACTTTTAAATTTTGGCTTTTTATATTTTTTGTAATTTCATATTGTTATTCTGACACATCTTGTGGTTTTATTATAACAAGTTTTCTTACTATTGGCATGATGAGTGTCCTGTGGTTGTTTAAATGTTGTGCTTGACATCTAGCAATAACTTCCACTCAAACCGATGCCAGGGGCCGTTTTGAAATTAGTATGAGGTAAGGCCTCGTGGTGACTTCAAATTGAAGATAACAATAAAAGCGTTCTTCCATTGTCTACTTTTGCTATGTATTTGCAGAGACTTTGTCTCGTTTGCTTTTACTTCATATCCCTTCCTAGCAAATTTTTAACATTGGACCCTATGGGAAAAATCACATTTTCATCATCCCCACTGAAACCATTGTAGCAAATTCAACCAAACTTTATGGAATGGTGTATTGAAGGTACTTTGCTAAGATTCATCATTTTGTTCACATCCGACAAAACATGGCTGTCTGTGTGCAACATAGTTTATTATTGGCCCCTATTGGAAAATCATCATTTTCAGCATCTGCTCTAAAACTATTGAAGAGGATTTGTGTAAACTGTATAGAAATGGTGTATGCAAGGTTCTTAACAAAGATTGTTCGTTTTGGCCAGACCCGACCAAAATAATGACTGCCAACTCTGAACATAGTTAACATTGAGCCCTATAGGGAAATCATATTTTAATTTCTTCCTCTAAAACAGTTGAAGCAAATTCAACCAAACTTTACAGTTGTGACATTTTTGAGGTCCTTCACAAAAATTGCTCATTTAATTCTGACCCGAGTAAAAGCATGACATAGTTTAACATTGGATCTTATTTAAAAATCGTCATTTTCATCATCTCCTCTATAACTATGGAATAAAATTTAATTAAACTGTATTGGAATTATGTATGGAAGGTCCTTTACAAAAATTACTCATTTCAATTGGATCTGACGAAAACAATAGGTGCCAGTTGAGAACATGGCTTATGGAAAATACATCGTATTTGCATGGCTTAGAAATTACAACCTCAAACAGTATTTGTCGTTAGGAATACGTCTCTAACCAAAACTTCATCAAGTAATGTCGTTCAAGCAAAGTCCATGGCTGAAGCGTTACAAAGAATTTAAAACAAGTATGCTAGAAACGAATTCGAAAGGGATTTTTTAAGCTCATGAACAATGCGGTGGTATTTTGTAAAACGATCGAGAACCTACGAATGCGGATGGATATTTAATTGATCCATGATTAGAAACGTTTGTCTGAAGTCACCAAAAGCCAATTTTCAAGTAATTGCTTATAAGCAGGAATCTAAACCTCTTGTCTATATTAAATATCCATTTTGAAACTGTCATCCAGTTCTTGGGTATTGACTTTCTGTTCCCTTCCTCTGTGATCAATGGTGATGTTCTGGTAGTTGTTCCGTCGATGTGTTCCGGTTTTTCCGTTATTTGCTGTTCCATTGATCCGTCATTATGTTTCGGTTGTTCCGTGATTTGTTGTTCAATTGTGCCTTCGATATGTTCCGTTTGTTCCATAATTTAAGATGGATCCTAATTGCATTGTCTAGACCTTTTCTTACATGGCTTTACCTTTTTGCTTTGTAATGGAGCATTCTTTCATGTTCTTGTGAGATAAATATTTCCACCAGTTTCTTTTTCAATATGCGACTTTTGAGTCGCGTTTTTACCGGAAAAGGTTCTATTACTACACAAAAAAAAATAATATCAATACATTTAGAGGGATTCATAAATAAAGTGTGATTTATATTAATCTATTTGTAGCGCTTTAGGTTAATTGTTTTTCGTCAGATACAATTAAGTTAAAAAATTGTCATAATAGGAAAAATTATAAGTACATTTCAGTTTCATAAATTGTTTTTAGGTGATATAGAAAAAAAGGGAAACGGGGAATGTGTCAAAGAGACAACGACCCAAAGGGGAGTAACAAAAATATACATGTATTTCAATAGGTCAGAATCCAGTTATTCTGTCTTGCTGGTGTTTGAGACAATCGTTTCTTCCATCAGTTCCTATCTCGAAAGTCCAGTATTGGCATAATTTCAGACAAAGGACAACTGCATTCGGGGGCAACTTTACACTATAGAAATTTTGTTGATCATGTAACCCTGTCCTCGAGATAAACACTTCAAAGTAACGTTTTTTGCTTTGAGGTTTTGTATTTATTTTACCTTTTCATGGCCTATCCGTGGCTTCGTGCCTCGAAAGGTTCCGTCAACATTTGCTGGTAAACCTTATGAGGTGTTTTACTTCTACTTCTAATGACATTTTTTCATCACAGACGATTTTGGTGCCGAAAAATAATTTAGTTTGTTGTAGACTGTTTTCGAGCTTCAAGGGAACTGGCAATGTTTCATTCCCTATGCAGTGGTAAGCGCTTTATTATCAGGGATGTTGCCTGGGAAATACACATCTTTCTGGAACTCTTGGATCGACTTTCCATCCTCTCTTTGAACTACCATTAAACCACCATAAAAAAAACTAGAGCACAAAACAACCGTGGAACAACCGAGTATCGGAGAAAATAAAAAAACAGAACATCCACGCATTGACACAGAATTATAAAATTTATATGCACTTAAAGATAACCACCTGTCTTCCATTCATTTTTCAATGGAATTTGATTGTTTAAATAAAAGTATTTCACCGCCTTTACGTGCGAAAGGCAATCTGTTTTCAAAGTTTACTGAGCTGAACCAGTCTTAAACGTCTTCATTAGTTAATTGAACTTGTTTAGTATGGCATATGTCATTGAAACAATGAGTTGTCACAACAACGTTAATCTGACGCTTGATTTTTCGGTATCGTTATGCATGGATCGTTGTTCCGTAATGTAGATTGTTCCGTTCTACCACCATTTTTCCGGATGTTTTTCTGTTCCTTGCCTAATTGTTCCATCTATATCAGACGGAACATTTCTTAAACATTATTCCGTAATTAGGATAGTTCCGTGTTTTAATAAACATCAAACCTTTTTCTGTAAGAAAATCAACAGCAAATATAGAGTTGTCTTCTGTCTAGTCCGCATTCAACCTAATATATAGATCAACAAACCATCTTGTTCATTCATACAAATTATTTACGCTTTTGACATGTATGAAAAACAATCTACATAGAAGACTTGGTGAAGGATCAGAAAATATGTTATATGGTGGAAAAGAATTGATATGTCTATGTGTATGAAAACAAGTCTTAAAGTATCTGAATATTACTACCTACCTGGCATCTGGTTTTAGCTGTAGTCAGTTTTGAAAGCATATGGATGTACAGAGGAGAACGGTTTCTTTCCATATAAATGGATGACATCGTTAGAATCCCCTCATCACGATACTTTCTTCAGCCATTTAAAACAGCAATATCACACAAAAAGAACACTAGTGGTACCAGAAAGTGTGGGACATTCAACAAATTTCCACCATGAAAGTGTGTTGGTATTGTATAAAGATAAGGACGAAAAGCCCATGTTGGAAGATGTCCAGAAAATGTATGAATACTATCGAAAACAGAAAGTCGACATTTTTAAAGATGGTAATAGTGTGCAAGATCTGACATTATACTTATTGATGCCCAGAAAACATATTTTGGGGGCCAATTTTCATTAAATCCATGAATTCCAGAGATCTAAAATATTTACTGGGTATTTTGTCGAAATGGTTTGTTTTCCTATTAACAGACAAAAGTTTTACGTTGATCCTTTCTTAATTGCGCTGACCTAGTTTGATTTTTTTCAGCTTTTTTTTAAATGTGTTTCGAGACCTGGAAAGTTTACAGTTACGGACGGAAAAAAACGATTGGTATCAGTTTTTAACAATCGCGTTGGAAAGTAAGTGAGAACCGAACCGTCAGTTTAAAAATAGAAAAATCCAAAGACAACGGCAACATCAAAGACACCAAGACACGTTACTTAAGTATGGCACTGAAAAAGAAACACACACATAGATGAACAATACTCACCCAAATTAAAACCATGGGTGATATGAGGTGCACCGGTAGAGTAAGCATCCCCTACTTCTTATAAGACGTTCGCCGTGTTGAAACATGACGTCCTACTATTCAGGGGTTGATCAAGATTTTTTAAGTTAGAGGGTAGAATTAAAAAAATCGCAAATTTCCAGAATTTTTTTACAAACCCCGATTTTACAAAAAAGGGTGTTTTTTTTTATTATAGGGGGCGCACGTCCCTCCTTGTAGCCCTTTAATCCGCACTTGCTATTGTATTCATCGATATCACGAAAAAAGTTTAACGAATATCTGCTGACTATACTCCCTGAAAAGTGTAGACCCATTGGAGGTTCGTAAAGAAAGCTTAATTTCCTGTCCCTACCCGTTTCACGCATTTTCTAATTCCAATCAAAACTCGTTGTCCCGGTTCTCCAATCCACACTTATTTCGGGGACGTAATCAAGATGTTGGAATTTTTAATAAATAATAGATTTGTCGAATTTGGAGGCCGTGTTTTTAACAGACAATCGGGATTCCTATGAGAACTACCTGCGCGCCACTGTTAGCTGATCTGTTTCTTTTCTCGTATGAGACGAAGTTTTTACAGAAAAAACGAACACATGTAGCCCAGTCCCTTAATTTCAGCTTCCGCTACAAAGACGGTGTACTATCTCTTAATCCAAAATTCAAGGAATATTTACACCAGATCTATCCCAATGAGCTTGAAATTAAAGAGACTACTGATACACCTACTTCAGCTTCGTGCGTAGATCTTTAATATACATTGACGAAGATGGACGTTTGAAATCTAAGCTATATGACAAACATGATGATTTTAACTTCCCAATTGTGAACTTTCCCTTTCTTAACAGCAATATACCTACCTCTCCAGCCTATGGAGTGTATATTTCACAGTTGATTCGTTACTGTCAAACATGTAGTTTGTACAGTGATTTTTAAATAGAGCAAAACACTGTCCCAAAAGCTGCTTGGACAGGGATTTGTTCAACTTTTGTTACTTTCATCTCTTCAAAAATTCTATGGCCGTCAACATCACATCATTGATAGATATTACATGTCTGTGTCCCAAATGAAAAAGGACATTTTCAGCTAGATTTAGCGTCTTCACGGATTTGACTCAACCCTGGATTGACTCACTGATATTGTGATGGGTGCCGATAGCGGAGCAGGGCATGCTTATCCATCCGGAGCACCTGATGTCACTCCCGGTTGATATGGGAGTTCACACTGTCAGCACTTTAGTTTTTGGGTTTTCTTGTATATCATACTGTAAAATTTTAGTTTTGTTTTCGTCAGCTACAGATTTGTGACAGCTTTTCAAAATTTCACCATGGTACTGTTTGAGGGTTAGAGAAGTAACATGTACCATAGAAAATGACATTAACCAATCCTCTACCAAACAAACCTTTCAAAACACTATATGCCTCACTGATAGTTTGACGGGTGTCGCTAGTGGGGCAGGATTTGCTTACCCTTCCGGAACACCTGATGTCACTCCCCGGTTTTCATGGGAGTTCACACTATGAGTGCATTTGTTCTGAATGTCGTTTTTTTTAATTCGATGCCATGTCTTTGGACTTCGATTTTTGCGATCATCGCTCCCCTTGTTCCTTCGGTATTCTACAGACGTTGTTTCGGTTCTTCAATCAAGCTTTATTTCTATGAATTTCCTGTCCTACCCATTTTTCACTTTTCCAAGTGGCAATCTAAAGTTTCCAATTAACCTTTATTTCTATTACCGGTAATTTACTGTTCCTAAGCAATTCTCTATTTTCCAGTGGTGATGAAGCTAGCTGCACCGGTCGTCCAATCCACCTCAATTTCTATTAATGTCCTCTTCCCGCCTATTGAAACATTATCATTGAAGAAGTGTTGAAACAAAAAGAAATAAAAACTGAATTTCCTTTCCATACCCTTCCAATTTTGTTAATAAAACATCTATGTTGTGGTTGTGAAACGAAAGCATAGTTAGCTTAATTTTCTGCCACCACCTACCCGTTTTAGCAAAGGGTCAGTGTGGGCTATTACCATCACTTGTCTGTCTTCCGTCTTTTCATTGGTTTTCACATTTTCTTTAACTCTTCTGAAACTACTGAAGCAAACGCACCGAACTTTTACAGTAATGATGTATGGAAGGTCTTTTGGAAAAAATGATAATTTCGTTCCAATCTGACAAAAAAAAAACCCGAAACTTGTACTTAACATTGGACCTATGGCAAAACGTCATTTTCAATTCTTCTGTGTCCACTGAAGCAAGTTCAAACCAAATGTTACAGGAATGGTGTATGGAACGTCCTTTACAGAGATTGCTCATTCCCTTTCGATCTAACAAAAACATAAACTTACAAATAACACTGGCCTCTGTGGGAAAACATCATTTAAATCAACTCCTCGGAAACCACTGAAGCATATTAAACCAAATTACAGCAAGCATTGACATGAAAAGTGTATGCTCTGCAGTTAAGTCAACTTGACCATCAGATTTAAATAGGAATATCCGCATTAAACACTCTATTAAGCAACAACCTTCTACTTACCATAAGCGACAGCAGACATACCCTCTCATCTCTCACCAAAGCTGCATCAGAAGCAGACATCAGGTAATGCCGACAAGCAGTAGCAACAGCATGCGATATTTGGGATTAATACAACGGACAATCCGTACGGATTTTGATGAACAGATGAACCTTAATCTGTTCATTTTGACATGAATTCATCCGTTTACTGGTGTAAATACTGGATCGACCAGAAGTGGGAAATTATATTGCGTAAAACACTTTGTTACTAACATTTGCTGTATAATTTTTCTCCTTGCTCGACTTATTCCTTTGTGTTTTGGAAAATACAATTTTTATACGACACTACAGACGGTGTCGATTTTTACGGGATTACCAAACTTGAATTATTGACCCAAACGAAAACACAATTTAGTGGCAGAAATCCACGATCGGAATGATTCCTTGGTCACCAGAAAAAGTCGTCATCGAAACATTATTGTGATATAAATCGTGCAGAATTTATTATCCATGAAGGTACACATAACAGAACCATAAGTTTGAATACACATTACATGTAAAACGAAGGATACATGTTCATTATTTAAAGCTTCAAGAGATGCTTCTCAGCATTGATTAGCTCTCGTTTCCAAGAAATGCCAGTTTTTATTAGTAGCTTTTGCATATGTTACTCTGAATCTCGTGTAATTGTTGCTGGATTTGAAACAACAAACGCGCGATCTAGTCAGCGTCGGTAGTCACGTTTTTTCCGGTGTGTAGCAAAGACATTTTAGCACCACACTTAGGTAAGTTAAGATAGAGACGCAAACATGGTAACGTGGTATCGCCGCGTTTGAAAAATCACGCCAACGGTTCATTTTATTTACAGAAAGCCAAACCTGTCACAAGTAAGCAAATCATTACCAAAGAAGCAAATCATTACCAAAGACGATCGTAGATTAGTCGAGTGTCTGTGTGATCGAGTGCACACAACATTCTGAAAGGAAACATACAATTGACCCAAGTACAAATGACCCACGTAAAGCTTTAATATTTAAGGTATTTGGGAAACAATTTGGTTAGTCTGCCGAAAAAGAAAGGCGCCTTAAGGAAAGTTGTACTTTTAGGTTCGTTCTTAGCATCTCCCGCTTCTGCTATCGTAACAATGATTTCTAACCTTTCTCAATTAGAAAACTCTTACAGGATGAGCGATCACCTAATTAGATCCAAACCTCACGTAGATCAATCGTGCCCAGATCATGGACACATTAGACACAAGAGTTGAAAGATGTATTTGTCAGACAGGACCTTCCCTTCGACGAGTGTTTTCAAAATACACAATCAATCGGTATTTCAGTGACCAGTACAGACCTGTTATTTTCCATCAGACACCACAGGAACTTGCAGAACATTCGAAAAGGATAGTGTACCTAAAACATTCAAATGGAAAAGCAGAAGCTTTGATTAACGATATGAAAGCAAATCAACAGATATCTTATAATGACAGAGGGAATTGATGTACAAAGGCTATACAGTGAAAGGAAGCAATGTGGTGGCTTTGGTTGATGGCGTGTTGCGGAAGCGAAAAATAATTTTTTTCCAGAAAGATAGGAAAGTTTGCAGATGCTTTACGAAAAGCCAACTAGTCTCAAGATGTAATTGGTCAAGAAGACAGATTTAGATATGTTCCTTTTCAACAGAAACCAAAACTGTCACATTTCATAGTTCGGGGTTGGCGCACTTAATTTTGTAAAACCTGATGAAAACCGAATTGTCGTCTGCTACATGTAATCCCCTTGGTCATTTTTTGATTCGATGATACAGCTATCAAAATTTTGATACTAATACAGTAGGTGATATTCAAAATGTTTTACAGTGAAGAATGTTGCTTTTATTTACTTAATTAGTAGAAACCCGTGGTTTATAAGGGTATATGATTAATGCATCATTCATTATAGCCGAAGTACTAATCAGTAAAACGCTTTTGAATGGAACCAACAATAATTTTTTCCTTTGCCATACCCAAGTAAAAGTTTCCCGATAGAGCCCCGACCGCAGCTGACACAAAGAGCGCAGGCAAATGTTTTTGTCATATGAATAATTTGGACACTATCATCAATGGACCGCGCAGTATTTCGATTCTCCACAGTCCAGTCCGAAGTGGCGAAAAATTCAAATTGAACAAATGAGAACATCCAAGACAATATTCGTGATTCGAGATGTCGAATAAGACAATTAAGTACCTGAAAAAAAAATCAACCACCAAGTTATGAACTCATTTTGTGAAACATTTAGGACCCTGGTGAGAATGTTGCTTAGTGTATTGTTATAATTAAAATAGAAGATTTAGCCACAATTTGACAATGTTCCTTTCCGATAACAATGTTATTAGGGCCCCGCCATGAAATGGCGGCGCCCTATAGTAATCAGTGTATGTCTGTCTGTCCGCCTGTCTGTCCGTCAGCGTTTTCTATGTCGTACGATAACTCAAGAATGCCTTCACCGAATTTTATCATTTTTACTCAAAGTTGAACTGGACTAAAGGAAGCTCCCTTTCGTTTTTGAGGAAAATCAGAAAATGATTTTTGGGAAAAAACTTCATTTTTATATGAAAAAGTGCATATTTTGAGAATTAACTCTATGTCGTATGATAACTCAAGAATTCCTTCACTGATTTTATGCCCCGTGAATCGAAGATTCAGGGGGCATATAGTTTTTGGTCTGTCTGTCTGTTTGTCCACAAAAAACTTTAACATTGGGTATATCTTTTGAATGGTAAGTGATAGGGCTTTCATATTTTGCATGTGTATTCCTTGTGGCAAGACCTTTCAAACGATACCATTTTGGACCTCGTGACCTTGACCTTGACATGTGATGGACTTTTTGAAAAAAATAATAAACTTTAACATTGGGTATATCTTTTGAATGGTAAGTGATATGGCTTTCATATTTTGCATGTGCATTCCTTGTGGCAGAGCTTTTAATTGGTACCAGAATAGTTGACCTCGTGACCTTGACCTTGGCCTGTGCACAACTGCATAAAAACTTTAACATTGAGTATATCTTTTGAATGGTAAGTGATAGGACTTTTATAGTTTGCATGTGTATTCCTTGTGGAGAGACCTAACAGTTGGTACCAGAATATTTGACCTCCTGACCTTGACCTTGGCATGTGACTGTCCGGTAAAATTTCACCAGAAAGATGAAATTATATTTTGTTTTATTATATATAGAAATTAAAGTCATTTATGATGAAATGTTTCTTGATATCTATAGATTTTTTTTGTAAAAAAGATTTTTTTAATCATTCAGCATATTTTCTTCATTTATTCATTTTCGTTTTACAGGTTTTTATATATGTATTATATATATCAATGATGAGGGATATTACTAAAAATATCTATTAATTCATTTCTTCTTTTCTGTGTATTCCTCCACTTTTGGGGAACCAGTATTGATGATCCCTGGTGTAATCAAAGTACTGATAACACTGATAGACAGAACACAATGAGTTGACTATAAATGTTCCAAAAAGGGGGGGGGGGGGTTGAACATTTTTTTCTTAATAATGCTTGGATAATGATTGGAAGGGTTCATTTTGGTGACTTCTGTGTTTGCATCCAATTGCAATCATCATTTGATTAAACTTTTCAGTTGATACCAGAATTAATTTCAACAAATTATTTTGTCAGAAGGACATATTCATTGTTCAAAGTTGCTAAATGTTTCTTCTTTACTTCTACTCGGGGGCACAAGTGTTTCACAAAACACATCTTGTTATGATTTTGATACTCAAGGCTGAACTGGACTATAGGAAGCTCCCTTTCGTTTTTGAAGAAAATCGGAAAATGATTTTTGGGCAAAAAGTCGTTTTTATATGAAAAGTGCATATTTTGAGAATTACCTCTATGTCGTACGATAACTCAAGAATGCCTTCACCGATTTTTATGATTTTGCTACTCAAGGTTGAACTTGACTAAAGGAAGCTCCCTTTTGTTTTTGAGGAAAATCGGAAAATGATTTTTGGGAAAAAAAACTTCGTTTTTATATGAAAAAGTGCATATTTTGAGAATTAGCTCAATGTCGTATGGTAAATTAAAAATGCCTAAAAGGATTTAAATGATTTTGATACTCAAGGGTTTTCTTGGCCAAAGGAAGCTCCCTTTCGTTTTTGAGGAAAATCCGATTACCATGAAATTCCGCAAACAAGTTTTTGGGACACACAAGGGGGCGGGCCCTTTCTGACTTTGTCAGTATTCTAGTTCTATTAAAGAACGGTTCAGAAGTTTGTGTCATGACCTCGAAATAGGTTCCAAACAAATAAGAATCAAACTTCATTAACTTAGCATACGCTTTAAACCAAAATTAATATCTTCATTTTAATAATTAAAACATCAAACTCTTTTTAAAATACGATTTAAAACCGTAAAAATATATCAAATTTTGAATAATTCTTACTGTCCGAAAGACAATTCCGTGAAAATTTATGACTTATAATAAAAATTTGAATGAGGGGAAATAATTATAAACTTTTCCAATGATGTATAATTTCGAAATGATATTGGTTTTTGCGATCTAAACAGGCAGATTTTCTTGATCAATGTAACCAGTCTTATCATTAGAAAAACATATAGAAGAGCTTGACGCTCTTTAATGAATCCAGATCACGAGTTTCATGGAATCGAGCTATAATTGTGTCCCTGGGCAATTTCGCCACCGGACATCAAATCAACAATTTGTGGACATCATTATCGAGTTATTGTTTAGGATACCTGTGACAAGATTCTTCCTTTCACCGCAAGCATGTTTTATCTAAAGTAACAGTAACAGTTTCATGCACTATTATTCGAACAACATTTGCCAGTTTCACGATGCTGTTACCTCAGATATTGGATTTTGATGTGACATGGGAAATAAGTCTCCCCAAAATACAGTACCCTCACAGTTGGTACTACTTACGTAAAAACAAAGGTTTGATAAAGTTTACTAAAAAACAGAAGGAGAAACACACACAGGTACTACCTGATATTACGCATAAGCCATGAAATAATACAGAGAACTGAAGAAAAAAGATTTTATTATTCATCCTTATTTTGATAGAAACACTTCAATGAATTTAGCCTTATAAGAATGAAAAATTCAAGGTTCAACGAAAAATAAAATATATACATGGGTGTACCCACGACATATTACACCTTCCCCACCTAAATTGGTGGAATTCTCGTGAATTCATTAAAAATACATTTATATTAATGCTGATATCAATATAAATGACACGTGATACAATAAGGGGAAATTACAATTACCTGAAGACTAACATTTTGCACCAGGTGCCAAATGAGAAAGAAACACGAAAACTAAATAATAAAGCAATAAACGTAAAACATCTCCCCAAATTCTAATAAATGTCCAGAGTTCCGTAATCAATACATTTACACATATAATGTCTATAACAAAGGACTAAAGTTTTGTTTAGGTTTTAAGTTGGAGATGACATCTGATGGAATTTAAGCGTCAAGCCATAAGGGGATCCATTGCACTGCATATGAAGTCGGTGGAAATATCTGCTCCAAAAAGCCTTTTCCAGCATGTCCAGCATGAATGACGATGGTAAGGTATGTTCAACCTCCTGTGTTGCACTAGTCGTAAACTTTCATGGATGTAGTAGCGCTACTTTTGGAAGGTCCTGCCTTTATCTTTTGTTTTCATATGTGGTGCTGTTCCTGGAAGTGCGAACATTGAACTCTTCAAAAGTTCTGCTCTATCTGGTAGCGTGGTGTTTCCTGATACCTGCTCATACTTGAAAGCAATAAACTCACAGGTCATCTTTTGTTGGTCATTTGTAAGCCTTTTGAAATCTTTAGGTTAACACATCTCCAGGAGGTTAAAATTTCTTCTCTTAATTTCAGTCCCACCGGCTTGGAGGACAAAAATGGCATGGCACCAACTCTGAGAAGTGCTGTAGCACTCTCAGTAGGAGTTGATGAAACCGTACTTGACATCAGTTGTGACGATTGTTTCCCTAACTGTCCTAGCTGTATCCTGTACTGTCTTCAACCATGCCCGCATGGCTGTCTTCAGTGACCTGGCTATTGGGTTTAGAATGATGTTGGATTCACAACCCTCCTGTAGTAGTCCGGATACAAAGAAATGTAGTTTGAATTCTATTCAGACAAGACGTCTGGCCTCAAATCCTGCAGGATAGTCTTGTGGCACTTCCCAGTGCACTCCTTTAGTTCACATGTCCTACAAAACCTACTGGGCTAGTCTATGCACCATGTGCAGGTGATCTGCAACTTGAACACTTTTGGAGATACGATTCTTCAGTTGTTTAGTGATTTCAAACTTCTTCCGCACATTCAACAATCGTTTTCAAGCATCTGAATTACAATGACTTTCATAAGTACTTGGTGAGGAACACATATATTTGATTATTCTACACACTATTAACAATACTGTATTTATTTTGCAGGTATACTATATGTTCTGGTGGACATTCATCACAGAATGAAATGGAGGCTTCTTAGTGGTAGTGGAAACAGTTTTGGTAATGGCAGCCGCAGTATTCACTGGAACCGTTGGATCAACATGATCAAAGACTTTGTAACTGTATTTTCAAACTCATTTGACTTAGTTTGATTGTTTTGTTTTATTCAGAATTTTTGCATCTGACAATGGTTTTCTTTTTACAAATTGTGTCTAATAAACATTTTTATCTGCATGTATATTTTCTTGTTCATGTTAATCCGTTTGTCTTGGAGGCAATAATTTGTAATGTGTATGTGCAAAATTTATTATGTTTTGGACATCATTTTCATAGTTCCTTCTTCAACAAGGTCTAGGACAGCAAAATATAATCTTTGGTTATAGTTAGTATTTGTTACATAATATACGACACAATACAAATCTTTATTCATCAATCAACTATTATCAATCAGGAACACCCAACAACAAAAATAAAAGGTTTCCTTCCCTCTGTAAGGTTGAATCGCATAAATATCTACCACGCCCAAGGATGGCCAATTCCTTATCCGTATCCATTGTCCTGAAATATCCCCTGACAGTCGACTGTCCACTCATCGGTGTGTCCAGCTTAATAGTTGTATACGCTTCTCGGAGCTATAAAACATACAATGCGCCCATTGCTGAATCTCACAAAAGGTTTCATTCTGGTTGATCCTCAAATACAGATAATAAAAACAAAATTTATTTATCACTTAAAAATATTTGCATCGTCTCAACAGGTTATTCTTTTAACATTTTGCATTTGTATATTGGCTGTACAACTTTGGGAATTCTCTCATTTGGCAAGGCAAACGTCTGTCCACATATGGTTAACTCTCGTCATCTGTTTTACTATCTTTTTCACCAAGTAGGTTAAATCGTGTATGATGTAAGGGCTTTTCTGCACACTCCAATTTTTCTGGCTAGATTATTTATCCAAACTGGTTGTCCAACAGTAAAAATTCTTTTTTGAGATTTCATGTTATAACACTTTTTATGATATTTGAGAATTTTTTTTTTCAGATATTTACGGGCACATTCATGCTCTGAAAGAAGTCTCTAAGAGTAAAAAATGCTTAAACTCGCCTAACAAACTTATAAAACCTTTAAATCGTCTAATTCATAAGGGTTATAATTACGGTATTGTCGTAAAGTCATTGCGTATGGCCTTCTTTGGTATCAACATTGATTTTTTGATAGGGTCTTTGCATCTTAACACTAAATTTCTAAAATCAGTATTGCATGCACACGGGTTATGTATTCTGGTATATGCATGAAATCATTATGCTTAAACTCCTCATGGGAAGGGATCTTGGTGGAAGCTGTATACTGAGGTTACACAATTTTATTTGTCAGTTGGTAATGGTCTGGAGCTGGCATGTCAGTTAACTGCTAGTAGTCTTTTGTGATTTCATATTTAGTTCTTTCAGTTTCACTTTTTACAATTGACTCAGTCCTGTTGCTAACTGAATTTTGCTGTTGTTACGATTGTTTTTTATTGATCACATTGGCTTTAGATGGAAGGTTTGAGCCCAATAAAACTAATTTAACCCCACCATAGCAGGTTTGCGCCTGTCCTAAGTCAGGAATTTTATTAAGCCTTTGTGTGTCGCGTCTTTTTTCTAGTTGGTTTACTTTATGTCTATAGGAGTCTAGGATGATGTTTATTTTGCTGAACTTGATTACTCTTTATTTAGGGGCCGACTCCGACCTGCCGATGGGTGTGGGGTTTCCTCACCGTTCATTGAAGATCTTATGGTGGCTTTGAGTTGTTATTACTCCCCTTTGGGTCGTTTTCCCCGTTTCCCTTCTTTTTTTCTGTCTCTTGTGAAATTCTGGAAATTATCAATTAGGCAGGATTAATTTTTTTAATTTGTGGTTTTTGAAAAACGGCTGAAGCGGAAGAGTTGCCTCTCTTCCTAAAAGTAAAAATAATTTTAAATGTAACCAGTTGCCGAATGAACTGAAAGCGGTATGCTAGTAACGCTTGAGGCAATATTTATCTCTGGCTCTCTGGTCTTTTAAACAATGCATGCTGAGAATGTTAATAAGAATTCTGTTGAATCTCTCTACACGACCAATGGATTTTGGATGAAATGATGTAGATTTAGTCTTATCTATTAGTAGAAGGTCACACAGCTGTTGAAAAATTTGAGACTCGAAAGTGCTACCCTGATCGGTATGTAGTTGTATGGAGACACCACATCGACATACAAACTCATTTACAAATACTTCAGCTATTGTGGCTATCTGTTATGACAAGGCGATATTTATTACCATTTTTGGTCATCGGCAGAGGCCGAGGATGACCATAGTTATTCTCTCAATGTGACCACCAACATTGTATTCTCATAGAGGGGATCTTTTTCCTATTTGAATAACTGGTTTCCTGCTTGCCCAGTAATTACATTTTCATTTTGGGCCATTAGAAATTAGATTTCATCTTTTCAAGTGCTTTTATAACATCTAAGTGACCAGCTGTAGGTAAATCGTAGTAATATTTCAATATTGCAGCTTTGTAACTTTTTCGAACAACCAATCCATCTAATAAAAAATTCATTATGAATTGTAAAGCAGTCCCACGTGCTCCAAAGGGCTTTATATTCTGGAGATTTATCAGAAATTGAATTCCAGTTTTGGTTTTCATTTCTGTGTTCTAACTGATGTTGTCTTATTGTCTCTACATCCCACCCATTCAATCAAAGTAATTATTGTTACAAAGCTACTGGTCTGGCTGGCTTCGTATCATTGCACATAATTGTGCATGGTCTTGTTCTTCATCATCTTCCTCGTCATCCTTTTTTATACGACCGCAAAAATTTTGCGGTCGTATAATGGTATGACGCAGTCGTCGGCGTCGGCGTCTGAGGTCAGCATAACTTTGTTTCTAGTGGACGAATCATCTTAAAATTTCAATATGTGGTTTCTTGGAATAATGTTGATTCCGGGTTTTAATTTCGGGTTTGTGGCCCCACCCGTTTCAGAAAAATGGGCCCAAAAGGGGTAAAATTTGGTATTTTTGTGTCTGTGGACAGCATAACTTTGGTTCCCGTGAACGGATCATTTTCAAATTTTAATATGATGTTTCTTGGCACATGCTTTAGCCCAGGCTATAATTTTATGTTCCGGGCCCCGCCCGTTTTAGAAAAAGGGGTTAAAATGGTTGTTTTCACATATTTGACAGTAGAATCTTTATTATTTATCGGATTATGATGGGGTTTCTTTCAGTAAACTCCTTAGAAAATTTCCAATATAGTATGCCAACGGATTTCACGTGGCATGTACCGTTTACGTGATAAAGGGGGCCCAAAAAGGGCGAATTTCAAAAATTTCATTTGTTTATTTTTAGTCCGATTTTGATGCAATTTTTTCCAAAGGATTCCTTATGTAAAATTATCATAGCGCTCTACTATTCCTTACCCAGCTATGAGGGACCGAAGGGGGCCAAAATTGTAAATTTACAGATAAACTAAAATTTTTATTTTTCTTGGATTTCGATAGGATTTTTTTCTTTGGATTCCTCTTGATGTAAGCTTTCAGTAGTGTGCAACGGATTTGGTGTAGCTCCTACTGTTTTCGAGCCATCGGGGTTCAAAGGGGCCACAACTGCAAATTGGAAGATTGCCTGAAATTTTTATTTTTCATCGGATTTCGATGGGATTTATTTCTTTTGATTCCTCTTGATACAAGCTTTCAGAGATGTGTCAACGGATTCGGCGTAGCTCTTACCGTTTCCATGCTATAAGGGTTCAAAGGGGCCAAAACTGCAAATTTGCAGATTACCTAAAATTTTAATTTTTCATAGCATTTCGATGGGATTTTTTTCTTTGGATTCCTCTTGATATAAGCTTTCAGTGGTATGTCAACGGATTTGGCGTAGCTCTTTCTGTTTCCTAGCTATAAGGGGTCTAAGGGGCCAAAATTGCATTTTTTTAAAATATGCAATTTTATTTTGGGTCAGATTTTGATGGGATTTTTTTCATTTGATTCCTCTTGATATAAGCTCTCAGCAGTATGTCAATGAATTGGGAGTAGCTCTTGCCGTTTCCGAGCTATAAAGGGTCAAAGAGGAATCATAAGGAGTCATAAGGGCTAGTTTTTATTTTCCCTAATTTGTGTCCAGCTAATTACAGGGTCAATCTCCTTATTGCGTTCATCTAATTATTGCGTCAAGCTCTTTCGTATGTCCATACTCACTTTAAATTACACTTTTTCAAATTTCAGTGGACATACTGCGGTCGTATCATGCTGCGCTCGGCACAGCCCTTTATTATCTTTCTATTCATTTCTTGACGAAGGCAAGAAGCACAGGGGTTTCTGGACAAGGCATCAGCATCACTATGTTCCTGGCCTGATCGATGTTCAACTGTTTTATCATAGGTAACCAACGAGCTACTTGACCAGTAGGCATCTTTAGACTTCTCATACAGCTTAAGTGTACAACATTACCGGTAGACCGATTGTCTGTGACATAATTCGGTCTATGAGAAATAAAAAGATGCAAGACCAGTATTTTTTAGATGATTACTTGTTAACTAGAAACATCAATCACTGTCCTCAACATTCCGATCCAACATTTAGTGGGTAGTGAACTGTTTTCTAAGATTTCCATTCTGATAGATACCAGTTCGTGTTTACTAGTTCCACTCGATTTTAACGGTATTTTTGCATGTATCCACCCGAAAAGATGTCAAACTGTAACACGTAAACAATGTCTATGTTTTCCAAACTCAAATTTGTCGAGGGGGCAATTCCAGGGAAAAAAGAGACCTCAATCGGAATGAAGATTACTCTTTAAAGAAAAGAAAGATATATGAAACCACGAGTATAAGGTCATTCCAGAGACACTAGACCATCGGTCGGCAGTGGTTAAAATATGACGCCGGACGAAACAAAATGCATTGTTCTCCATGAAAGGAACACTGGGGAACCCCTACCAAGCTGGCAAACATTAGAGTGGAGAACAAAAAGTGGAGAGAAGGTACTGCTTATTTTAAAACAGACACAATATCCTGCCCTGAGAAATGCAACTCTCATAAAACTGCCACATCAAATAAAAAACATATTGAAAACTCTGAGGCATCTGAAACATTGATTAAATTAAAAAGTTGCAGATAAAGAGCAGATGATATTGAAATTTCTTAATGCTCATGCCATTGCAAAGTGGGACATGTCCTTCAAATCTTATGAGCGATTGTGTCAGCTAGACAAGGCCAAGGGACTGCCAATCAGTCTGAATTATGAAAATGACAAAAGTGCCAAAAATTTTGTACATTTTATTGCAAAGTCCAGAACAAAACAACGGCAGTAGAATACCGATGGAACAAAGCACAGGATTACATAAATCAAAGTCCAGATACAAGGCAAAAGCAAGAACAACAAATGATATGAAAGAGTTGCTAGTAAGCTATAAATATTTTCCTCTGACTGTGGATGGAAAAACATGTAGTTATATTTTAGGTAATGAGCGAGAGTCGGTTTACATTCCCTTTTGTAAGGATGGTATTTTACATCAGAACTTTTTGTCTTTGACATCCCCAGATTCGATTTCATCATTCTGACACATCCACCAGAGTATAGTTTCATGTACTGAACATCACTTGGGTAGCACAACACTTGAAAAGCTAGTAAGCATTACTTTTGACGGCACCTCATACATGACGGGGTAAGGAAAAGTGCCACAGCTTTGTTAAAGAGGGTTCACCCAGAATTGGTAGCAATTCATTGTTTGGCACACAGGCTTGAGTTGGCAATAAAGGATGGATTCGAAAAAAAAAATAAAAACAGTATTATGATATCGTCTTGACCCTACTCTTTGGATTGTACTATTTTTACAAAAAAAGGTCCCAAACACCGAAAAGGCCTTAAAAGAGCATTTGAATCAATAAACCAAAAAAATAATTATACCAACTAGAGTCAGAGGAACAAGATGTGTTGCGCACATGACAACTTCACTACATGCCTATTTCAAAGGCTATCAGGCAATCATGTTTCAACTGTCGAATGCATCTCGAGGTAACCAAAAGCAGAAGGACTCTACAAAATGGCAGCAAATGACAACTTGCTCATATTTCTTTGCCGGCTTAAGGTATGAAACTTCGAGACAGGCATATCCCTTCATTTGTACATTAACATGTAAAAAAAACAAAGATAACAAAGATGAAAAAATAACATTGAACTGTACTGCAGTTAAGTAAATATATAAATAACGTTATTAATTACTGTTAATTTTGTTTCTGCATATGTGCATTTCGACAACTTACGTCTCTGCAGTGCATATAAAATCTAAACTTTCTGAAGACTATAAACTCAAAAATGTTAAATATCTGATAGAGGACAAATAACCAATATGAATGAATAAAAAGATGAATATTATATTTTGTATGTATTATATATTTCATATTTTATGTATGAAAGACCACAAATGATTGATCAAATATTCTAAAAAAAAATAAATAAATAAATAAAATAAATGAATAAATAAAATGAAAAAAAAAAAAAATAAAAAAAAAACAATGTTAATATAGATCAAATTCTACAAGTAATCTGTTTGGCACTGGCCCGAAAACTGAAAATATTAAAAGTTATATACCAAAACTCATATATATAGTACGAGTTCCCTCAGGAAAAGCTGTGCCCTTAGCTTGAAAAAGGTGTCTAGCTACTTTTTAGGACCATCAGCTCTTAAATGATTTTCTACACCTAAAAGACATAAGTTGTTGAAATAACTTGCAGAATTCAAATTAATTAAGGACTTTTGAGGTATGAACTCTGTGTAGTGAGTGCCTCAATACCAGTAACTGGGAATGAGAATAATCTCAGACATACCTTAAAATTAACAAACTATTTGTTAACTTGGAGTTAGACTTTACATTCACAAAAACAATTAACCTGGATTGCTCCTAACATAATAGATTACAAATTGTTTACCCTTTGCTCATCAGTCATAAATTTATGTCTCCTGCAGTCAGCTCAATATTTTAATTTTATCATGTAATAAAAAACATTCTCTATGACAAACCGTTAACTCAAAAGTCCTATATTAGAATTTTTGTATTTTATTTGTGTATATAGTTAACAAAACATGTAACATAAAACAAAAATGTCATGTCGTTTTTAATTTATTTATTTCTACAGAAAGTATCAGAGCCACTTCAAAAGCTGTCTCCGTGTTAACAGAAACAGACCACCACTCTCAGTGATGTCTCTATAAATGTAGATGCTGCGATATAAACTTTAAAGACTTATTGTGAAAAAACATAA
Source organism: Modiolus philippinarum (assembly GCA_002080025.1). Taxonomy (NCBI): domain Eukaryota; kingdom Metazoa; phylum Mollusca; class Bivalvia; order Mytilida; family Modiolidae; genus Modiolus; species Modiolus philippinarum. Next base: position 41,355 of record MJUU01032530.1, on the reverse strand, counting down.
GACCGAAGTTGCTGTTAATTTGGATTCTGCATATGCGCATTTCGACAACTGATCTTCAGTGCAGATAAAATCTAAATTTTGGAAATCCATATGTCCAAATATGTGTAAAGACTGATAGAGAACAAATTACCAATAAAATCTAAAAAGAAAAGCCAAAATCAGCTAAGGACAGAGCTATTGCAAGAGAGAGATACTCCTAAGTTTCGAACAAAATTTTGTTAAATTTAGATATTGAATGTTTCCAGATAAAATCGGAGGAGAAAGAGATAAAAACAGAAATTGAAAGAAATGACAGAGAAGAGGATTCAGAAGATGAGGAGAACGAGCAAGATTTTGAGGAAATGATAGAAGAGTTTTTTTAGGCTGAAGAGTAGACTTAAAGATAAATAAAGATCAGTGGAAAAAAAATATGAGTGACTTTACATTAATAAAATAATAAAGTTACTGTCAAGTGATTTTTTGCAGATAGCCATTTTGATAAATTATGTTTCTTCAGTACAGATGAGATGAAAACATTTAGAAGACCATAAGCTGAAAGATATATGAAGGTTTTTGTTTTGTTGAAAATTTTAAAAAATTTTCAAAACCCTAGAAATGTAGTCTTCCTTCCTTTATTGCACTTTGTGGTTGCCCAAATAGGCTGGATTAAGTTTACTTTGATTCTTTTATTGGTTTTGATTTTTTTATGTTGTTGATGAGGTTACTACAGCTACAGCATATAATAGTAAGCAGTGTTTCAGATATATGGTATAGTTTTATAGTTTGATCTACATTAAGTATTTCATAGGCAGTTAATTTACTCAGAAAACAACTGAACTACTTAAAAACGCTTCCTCTGCACAATCTGTGACTTTTTTTTCAAAAATGAGTAAAAACGTGATTGCCTTTACTCAACAAATTAAGTGCCAGGGAAAGCCCAGAATGCAGGATTTTTCACCATTTACGCTCAGAGCTTCTGGGGCCGTATAGGCCCCAGAAGCTCGCCCAGTTGACAACTTGCTTCGCAAGAGAATACAGAGTTTCTGGGGCTTTAACCGACCCCCAGACCCTTGGCCCATCGGACAGCTTGCTTCGCAAAATGTGACAAGTCGCTTATCGACTTGGTCTGTCAAACTATCCTAGGGTCTATGAAGATACATTTTCTTATAGACCCGTTGTCTTTGACACTTCTTTTTTCAATTACAGCTACATTGTCTGTTCTTAGCAAAACGTTAAGCATCCTTTTTTGTCACTTTGTAGTCATCACAAAATTTGGTCCCTCCAGGCCCACAATTGTTGCTGTTGGTAATTAAAACGACAGGAGCAGACGTAGATTAGAGATGCATTTCCTGTATTCATTTCATGCTTTTTTAGACAGGCTCGTCCAAAGTCATCTGGGGCATTTAAAAATGTAGATTTAGATTTGGTCAGCAGTTTGCCAAAGCTATACTTTGATTTGTATGGAACTTCTTTCCCGTGAGTTTTTACGTAGTCTGGTAAAAATGGTCTTGACTGTTGTCCTTTGCATTGGTAGTACCGATAACTAAGCACCGTGCATTAGTACTACAGATAACTAAGCACCGAACTTACTGTAAATATAGTATTTGCATATGGCCATTTCGACAACTTATGTCTTTTCTGTGCAGATAAAATCTAAACATTTTGAAGACCATAAAATCAAATACGTTAAAAAAACTAATAGAGAACAAATAACCAATATGATCTAAATTGAAGGCCAAAATCAGCTAAGTGCAGAGCTTTGCATGAGAAAGATATTTTTCAGTTTTTCAACAATATTTACAAAAATTTAGATATTGCAAGTTTCCAAATAAAATCGGCTACTGGGCTGGGCTGGTGAATACCCTCGGGGACATACTGATTCAAACTTCATTTCATAGTAAGATTCATAAAGGAAAATGAAATATTCACTTCACTGAAGATATGAAGACTTACATTTTGCAAATTTACCCTGTTTACCACGGGTAAATGGTATTATTCTTTTCCTCAAACAGGAGTAAAGAAGGTTCAACAATACAGTTTCATGGTTTGGTGTGTTTACCGGTGCAAACATCTTGGAATTGGTATTTGTTCAAGTTTTTCTACACAACACGCCATTTTTGCTTTTGGTTGTTTTGGCAGTCAGCAAGATCGTCCTCTGGTAGGCCATTCTTTTTACAGACTTTAAAAGGAAATCTTGGCCAATAATTCCTTCAGGATCTATATCACATACAATCACTTCAAAACAAAAATGTCGTTTTTGGACATTTTTGTTTTGCATCTGATGAAAATGGCCGTGTCATTGAAATACTGCAAATACTTTGTTCAATATTATGAAGAAACATTTTTGTTTCGAAAGCTCGTTATTAAATTAAATTTCCATTACAGCTTGTCGACAGAATTGAACAACATTACCATTCACATCACGAATACAATTTATACTGCGTTGTTAGGACTCCAAATCAGGTTTTCGATTGTTTGGTATCGTTACAAAAATTTAATTAATTATCAGTGTGGTGGTTAACCTAGTATCAATCAGGTATTATATCTCAAAAATTTGTATCTTACCAACAGTGTAAAATCCATTTTCAAATTTTCCAGGTGTTGCAGTTTTCCCCAATTGTCAAATTATTTTATTGTAATTATCAACAAATAAATCATATAAATCTTAATTAAAATTCGAAGTAGACGTCAATTGTATATCGACGGTCAAATAGCAGCCAACTTCATCGACGGTTTGGAGTATCCCTGTTGCTGATTTTTGTATTGGCTGATACATGTACTTGAAATACTTCTCATGCACTTCGTAAATGGGAAGCGATCTCTGAAGCGGTGTCTATGTTTGTTACAGACATAATATCTGGTTGTTATTGTCGAAGAACTTGGTTTGCCAGGTGTGCTATTTTTTTAACTGCTCTGGCCATCAAATTATCATAGTTATCTGTTTCCGTTTCATTTAAAACTTAACTCACTTGTGCTTTCTTCTTTTCAGTCAAGAAGGGTTCTCCAAGTATGGCCTCATATCTTTCAATAATGGCATAGTAACAGTTTTATAAATAAACCGACATTTCATTTCAAGGGATATAGCTTTGTACAGTTGGTTGAAACCCTGTGCCTCTTAGGCACACGATTCAAGCTTAGAGTAGGCTTTCTATGACAACTGTCGAAGGTCATCTCCTAGCCCGGAAATCGATTCTCTTTGAAGTATTTATCTAGCTTCAAATTCGAAAGCCTTCTGCTTTGACACCTAGAATTGACAAATCTTTGTGGCAACTTGATTTGATTTGATTTTAAAGTTATTTTATTCATTAAAGAAAAGGATTGGGCAACAGGCAAAGCCTATACAAGCCTCTCCCATAATACATGCAAAAGGTATTCAAATAAAGATGTAAACAAAAACATAAATACAAGCAGGAAAATTTACAGATAAATAGGGTTACTTGAAAATATGGTAATCTTTAGTAAAATATGATAATCAAATAATGAGAGTGGAATGGGGGTTTAAATAATTGAGTAATCAATTAAAAAAAACTAGTAATAAAATATTCAGCAGAATAACCCCCAATTATCAATTTTAAAAAAAAAAATTATAAACCATGAATAGAATCACAAGTTCCTCTCTTCATAAAATATAATAATAACACAATCAAAGGAAAATACCTTAAGACATGCAATGACACCATGATTAAAGAACATCAATATTTGTTTTTTTAACATGAAAAAAAGAAATAATAATAAAGAACTAAATAAATTAACTATACATACAAAAAAGTAAATAAATCATGCAAAATAAACAAACACAGCAAAAATAACTTTTAAGCAAATCTGTGAGTGTCCTTAATGTATTTTTGAACATATTCAAATATTTATATACTCAAGTCCATAGAATAGGTTCTGTTACCATAAAGGAGTAAGTCCACAGTGATGTCTGTATCTATATCGTTGTTGTTAAGTAATTGCTGAATAGAGTGAAACATATTTAAACGTTGTTCAATAAATTTTGGACAATTCATAAAAAAGTTAAAATTGTCCTCATAGTCATTACTACAATTCGGACAATTTGTATTTTCAGAGAGGAAGTGACTATGTAGATGAACTTTAAGGTTACTAGCCTCATTCCGAAGTTGACAATGAAAAATATTTTCGACACGACGACCAAAGTTATAATACCTCAAAGAGACTGAAGAATTATAATGTTTAAAAAGTCTACATTTAAATATACTTAAGTTCGGGGACTCTCTAATATTCAAAGGCAAGGTATTCCACAGTCTCACAGTAGATGGGAAAAAAACTATTATAAAAGTAAGTAGTTCTAGAAAAGGGAGGACGAGAAGTTGTGCCTTCATTTCTAAGGTTGTATGATGTTTCTCTTGGTAAATAGGGTTGAACAATATCAAATAAGTAAGAAGGAGTTAAGCCATTTAATATCTTGAAAAATAAGATAAGTTTGTGATTCCTTCTGTTACTAAGAGTTTCCCAACCAAGCTCCTTATATAATTTTTGTCTAGATGAATTTCGTCTTAACCCAGTTATAATTCGAGCTGCCTCAATTTGTACACTTTCCAGGAGATCAGATTCAGTTTGTGAAAAATTGTCCCAACAACATTACTATATTCCAAGATAGGTCGAATAAAAGCAAAGTAGAGACAAATTAACGATTTCCTGTCCAGCAAATACTTTAAGCTTTGCAGAATGTTGATACGAGAACAAGCTTTTTTGTAGATGTTATCAGTATGAATTCTCCATGTGCCAACAGACTGTAATGTTAAACCAAGATGACAATGATTGTCAGTTTCAACAATAATATTACCATTAAGACCAAAATGAACTGAAGGATGGACTCTAGACTTTCGAGTAAAAAGTATACTTTTGGTTTTTTATTGGTCTTAATACTGCATAGGGCGTGGCGTTTCTCCAAACAATTTATCTACAATGATTCGCGGTTGGGCTTTCCGTATTATGACCAGATCGACTACCTTACTGTATATTGGGAGAAATGGGTAGGAGTAGGAAATTTAGCCTTCCATACGACCCCTAGCAAATCTTCTTTTCCCGAACAATGTAGAAGGGATATTTATACTGCATAAGGCGTGGCGATTCTAGACACAAGTTCAGCTACAATGGTTCGCGTTTAGACTTTCCGAATGGACAAGGGTACAACATGAGTAGGGGCAGGAAATTTAGCCTTCCACTAATTCAGCTACAATGGTTCGCGTTCAGACTTTCCGAATGGACAAGGGTACAACATGAGTAGGGGCAGGAAATTTAGCCTTCCACTAATCCTTACCGAGTCTGCTTTTCTACGATAAATATAAAAGGAGTCTTGATACTGCATCATGCGTGGCGTTGCTCCACACAATTTGTCTATAATGATTCGTGTTTCAAGCGTCTTTTATGGAACAAATGGGATAAGAAATTTAGCTTTCCATTTGACCTGACTACAAGGCATTTACTATCCACCACTTCGGAGCTTGACCAGAAATATTGTTTTGATAGCGATCTAAATTAATTTTGGTCTATTAAGAACGTTGTTGATCTAGCTGAAGCTTCTCTTTACTACTGATTGCTCAATTTAGGAAATAGTTGTGGTTTATCTTTTAAAGTTTGTGAATAAACTGTATATTTGCAATGTGAATCCCGTTTTTTTTAACTTGAAAATCCGTAGTGTTGAACACCTCTGGACTCTTCGAGAATACGTGTTGCGGATTATCAAAGTGACGAGCTGTACTTTCTGGAATTTTTTTTTCTAAGTCATTGGTCCTTTTCTTCCAAGGTTACATTTTAAAAATAAATAATCAGAGATTTCCTGTTTATATGAAGCAGCAATTACCTGAATTCATTCCTGCAAATAATATGGTCGGGAACCAGATAAAAACTCCTGGTTGTCGTTTCATTCCTAGAAGAATAAACTTCTTTTTTAAGAATAGACATGTGGTCCTAGGACCTTCTGCAAGAATTGGTAGTTATAATCATGCCTTACGAATTTCCTTAGTTCCGATGTCTTTCGCAATTATTGTTTCTTTGTAATCTGTTTTTGACCTCCTCACGAAAACATAAATTTCCTTGGTTTCAGGTCTGTGCTAAGTATAAAACAAATATTTCTTATTTGTTGCAAATTGGTCATCACAGTTCAGTAATCAAGAACTGAAATGTTTCTTAGTGGAGCACCTATGCCAAAATCTCCACCTGGGAAAAAATCACTTCACTTCCAGAATCAGAATGAATTCCGACGGGTTTTTGCCTTTTGCTGGATCAATACGAAAGATGAAATATTAGTCACTACATATATTTTTTGGTTGTGAGCAAGAATTAAATGGAAGACAATATAAATTAGGTATAGCCAATACATATTGAATAAGTCATCCTTGTGTTCCTGAATCTAAATTTAGTTTTATTTATCTATATTCCGATTTTAATGATCAATCTATTGTTCTTGAGACATGCGCTTTTATTCACTCTTTTTGTCAACGGTTGCTTAAATGCCCATTTGGGGCCGTAACAATGATTAACTTATTTACCTAAATACATGTGATACTCAAAAAAGAAATTATTCTAATTTCTAAAAAAAAATCGCGAGTTTTGCACCTTTTCTACTCCTACCCATTACTCCATTTCACAGTTGCAGTGTGGTCTTTATATGGAAAGCCTGTAGACAAACTGTGTTGAGAAACGCCGCGGCCCATGCAGTAAAAAGACCTCTGCTTTATTTCTCGTACAAGAGTAGACACATTAGGGTTCCCGTTGAAGGCTTATTTTCCTGTCCCTACTCGTGTATCCAATTTTCCATGGAGGGGGAAGTAAAAAATGTGTTGCCCCAATTGTCCTTTCCTCCTTTACACCTTTCATCTTTTACTTTTGACGTTTTGAACTCATTAACTCGTCTTCGTCCTGATATATGTGAAATTTTACGCACTGGACGTATAACTCTAATCAATCAATCAAAAAAATGAAGTAGACAAAAATGGCGGATAAAATTTGACGAAACTCTACCGATGAGGCTTGTTTAGGGAATACTGGGATACGGGATATTTGCCACTTTTGTTAATGGGATATAGGATATTTGAGACAAAAAGTACTTGGATATGGGATATTTTGACTATGGGAAAACGGGATATTTCAATAATTAATGGGATATCTTCAATTTTCAAAGGGATATTTTGGTCCAGACTTACTGGGATATGGGATATTGGGACCCCCCTAAATAAGCCTCACCGATGAAATGACATTTTTTTGTCGTCTAGATATAAAAATAAATATGTTAATTACGGCCATCATTTGCATTGCTTCAAATGGCTCAGTAGTTTCAGAGGAAAAGATATCTTAATATATCAACGGTTGCTTACATGCCCATTTGTGGACCTTATTGACTTAAATGGAAGTGATACTCCACGTTTTTCCAGAACTCAAGTGGCAGACTGCCACGGGGAGAGGTTGAAATCGTTCAATTTCCTTAGATCCATCAATTATTACGTTTATTTTACTGTGAAAACAGTAAAACAAATTTATCTTGAAATACTGTGGAAGTACTTTTATTCGTGGACATCAATTTTCGTGGTTTTCACAAATATCATAATTTCGTGGGTACTTAAATTCGTGGTTTCAAATTCCATACATTAAACATCTATGGAAAAAATGCATTTCGTTAAGGACTAAATTTCGTGGTTTAAGAGAACCACGAAATCCACGAAAATTGGAACCCCACGAACAATTGTACTTTCACAGTAGTATAATCTCGAGTCTTTGAAAAAATAAGTTTGCAATATTGCAGAAGGATAAATATCTAAATTGTTTTATGGTGACGTGTGTATTATTACAAGTGGATCTCACGAGTTGTGTGGCTCACCTTGACCAAGGCCTTAAGATAGTTCAATGGGCGATATGGTCCAATGTAGATTATGTTACCACTTTCTCAGGGCCTTGAGTTAGGTATGAACATTATCAAATCAATGTTTAAAGGGTAACACCAATGTACTATTATGTAATTGGTATCTTAGTTCCAAGATTTGTCATAGGATCCTATGTAAAACTGTTTTAAAAACTGGCAGCCATCTTGGATAAAGTAAGTGAGAACCGAACCGTCAATCAAAAGAACGAACAATCCATGGACAATGGCAACATCGGACACACTAAGAAACAAGGACACTACTTAAGCACTGGACAAAAAAGAAAAATGAAGACACACATACAGATGAACAACACGGACCCAATAAAAACCATGGGTGTACCGGTAGAGTAAGCATCTCCTGCTTTTTATAAGATACCCGCCGTGTTGAACATGTCAAATCCGATAGATGAAAAACAAACTTTACTTGCAGAGGGAAAGATCTGTTGTCATCTGGGAAACAGATATCCCATAGCGATCCACATGATCGTGATGTCGACCGTAAAACTTCTGAAGTGATGACTTTAAGTTTTTGGTAACGTACCCTTGCTTAAGAAGTCTATTTGTAAGCAACTGAGCTCTATCAAGGAAGTCACTGTAACGACCACAAGCCCTTGAGTA
>MJUU01032530.1:15395-27330 GCA_002080025.1 Modiolus philippinarum | reverse complement strand
GCACAAAACAATTATACGACCACAATTTTTTTTGCGGTCGTATAAAAATAAATGACAAAAATGGGCGATAAACAAAACCACAAGAATAAATTGAACTCTGTAGGTACACTGAATTTTGATTAGGTATACTTGCAAAAACAAAAGCTCTCAAATTTTGGAAATATAACGTTTGTCATGAAATACTGATAGAAATTCCAAATGGCCAACAAAAAAGAAAATGCCAGTGGCACAATGGTCTTTGATGCTCCCTTCAAAAAAGGATTAGCCAGTTCCGTACATGTACCTCATCCTATTTCAGCCATGGTCCAGGTAAGCGATACGGGTTCTTGAGGGCCTCTTGTTTTGTTTTAAGGGATACTTGTCAAATGGGGACATGAGTTTTGATCGTTAACAGGACTTTTATAGAAGACCTTTTTTGAATCGTCCTGTTTTTTTTTTTATTTTTTATTTTTTTTTTTATTTCTGTGCTTTGTACAGAGCTCCAGATAAGAATTGACCAATTGGGTCATTTCACTCTTACTTTTGTAATCAATTGGGTCATTACATTTTCCCAGGTAAATCCATATTATTTTCACCCCTTACAGGTAAAATGAATTGGGTTTTTCACCCCTCGGGGCTGTAGTATATTGGGTTTTTATATTAGAAATTAAAAATACATGTATTATTATTTTTAAAAATTGTCATCTTTTATCAAAGGGACCGATTCAAAGGCTATAGAGTGTAAGCATGCACTATTTGAAAAGGTCAAGCTGTCGATTTATAGTAAGTGATAACGTATTGTTTGGTAGCAGGACCTTTCGGGCATGATGTAACCTCTGCCTTGGTTGAATCAGTGATAGTTCAGCCATAAATAAATCTTGCATACTTATGCAATTTGTTGATTTTCTAGTTTGATATTACAATGTTGTTGTAGAATTATCAATGCATTAATGATGTTCTTACAATGATTTAATATTGATTGCTAATTGGAAAACAAAATTACAATTTATTTGTGTTATGTTTAGTTATGTGTTTGATCGGGTTGAAAATGAATTCTTCGTGTCCATAATTTAGCATTCCGTTGAAAGGAAATGACGACCATTAAGTGTACACACCTCTTTATCTAACCTCAAGCTAAGAAGAACTACTGCAATCTTAGGTAAAATTCCAAAATAACTATTCTGTTTGCTATTTGAGTAAAAGTTAAAAAAAATTGAAAATCATACTTCGACAACTAAACGTTTTATTTATTCATCTCGGATGGACTTATGTTGACCCTTTTATAACATTATTTCCCCAAGATCTCACACGGAACATTCGAGTACATACTCACGACGGGGCTGAAATGTCCACGTCCAAAATCACACAGTGAAAATGAATCGTCCCGTAGGTGTATGCAATTACACTTTATTCACTCAAAATTTTAAATAACTAATGGTTACAAAATCAGACCTGTTCTTACCTATTAACTGGTATCATTATTCAATCGGTTATGTTTCCGTGATCAACCGTTCTATTATTTTATTTGAAAATTTGCAATATGTAATTTTAAGAAAATTTTGTTCGAACCTAAGGAGTATCTCCCTCTTGCATAGCTCTGTCCTTAGCTGATTTTGGCTTTCCTATTTAGATCCTGTTGGTAATTTGTTCTCTATCAGCGTTTACACATATTTCGGTTCATGGATTTCCAAATGTTTTGATTTAATCTGCACTGATGAGACATAAGTTGTCGAAATGTGCATATGCAGAACCTAAACTCACAGTTACATCGGTATTTTTTTATTCTTTAAGTTTTTTTTTCCGTATATAAAACAAATGTGAGAAACTAAACATTTTAGTGTGAATAACTCCTGTGCGTATGAATGCGCAATGAAAATGGCCGTTTTAAACATGATTTCTGTATAATTATTTGACATAAATTTTGTCATTTCGTCTGTGGAGATCATGTCAATTTTATCCACTGTTTTAACTTCTTCATGGTTTAGATTGATTGTTTAGTTAGAGTTTTACGTACAGTCAGCAATATTTAAGCTATGTAAGGACGAGAACAAGATAACCAACTGAACAAGTCATCATAAGTGATAGAAGACAGATATGAAGGAGGAATTGGCAACTGAGGCAACAAGTTTTTAATCAGAATGAAAAATAAAAAATGGGTAGGGGCAGGAAAATTAGCCTTTCATACGTTACCTAGTGAGTATGCTCTTGCTCCAAAAATACAGTAGGGGTCTTAATATTGCATTTGGTTGGTTTTTTCCACACAGATTGTTTAAACGGTTCGCTGTGTATGCTTTCCATATTGCGAGGCAATAAGTGTTTAAAAATACTGAAAAATAAAAATGGGTAGGGACAGGAAATTAAGCCTTCCATTGACCCTTAACGAATAAGTTCCAAGGGAAATTAGGAGAAATGGGTAGGAGCAGGAAATAAAGCCTGTCATGTGACCCTTTGCGATTCTGATCTTTTACGACATGTTTAGGAGGGGTCAAATTATTCTATTCAACTAAAATATAAGTAAAAGTAAGAAGACTTGAAATAGGAATGAACAATTAGTTTTGCTTGCAACTGTAATATGGGGAAAATGGGTAGGGGCAGGAAAATAGCCTTCTATACGACCCAATTCCCAATGTGTCTTCTCTTGTATGAGAAGCAAAGATGGGGTTTTTATACTTCATAGGACGTGACTTTTCCATATTCAGTCTGTTTCAAATGGTTTGTTTTTAGGCTTTCTTTTGTAGGGACTTTGTCTCCTAAGCATTTATTACATATCCTTTTATTATTCATCTCCGACTACCCCTCATAGATTGGAAATGCTCCTTACGGCATTGTTTTTATGCCCCCGCGACGATTAGTCGGGGGGCATATTGTTTTACCCTCGTCCGTCCGTCCGTCTTCCGTCCGTCCGAGGTGGGGTACATGGTTTGTCCGCGCAACTCCTCCTACAGTTTTTATGCTAGAAAGTTTTTATTTTGCAGATCATTTGTACATATATTGAAGATGTGCATGTGATAAGGATTTTGATTTTGGTGCATTTTTGTCAAAAATATACATTGTTGAACTTAGTCATTTTTGGTGATTTTTCATAGAGGGTACATAGTTTGTCCGCGCAACTCCTCCTACAGTTTTAATGCTAGGAAGTTATTATTTTGCAGATCATTTGCACCTATATTGAAGATGTGCATGTGGTAAGGATTTTCATTTTGGTTAATTTTTGTCAAAAATATACTTTGTTGAACTTAGTCATTTTTAGTGTATTTGTGACAGAGGGTACATAGTTTGTCCGCGCAACTCCTCCTACAGTTTTGATGCTAGGAAGTTTTTATTTTGCAGATCTTTCGTACCTATATTGAAGATGTGTATGTGGTAAGGATTTTGATTTTGGTATATTTTTGTCAAAATATACATTGTTGAACTTAGTCATTTTGGGGGTAATTTTGCAATAGAGGGTACATAGTTTGTCCACACAACTCCTCCTACAGTTTTGATGGTAGGAAGTTTTTATTTTGCAGATCATTTGTACCTATATTGAAGATGTGCATGTGGGAAGGATTTTGATTTTGATGCATTTTTTGCAAAAATACACATTGTTGAACTTAGTCATTTATTGGATGAATTATTAATACAGGGTATACAGAATGTCCGAACAACTCCTCCTAGAGTTTTGAGGCTAGGAAGCTTTAATTTTGCAGTTCATTTGTACCTATATTGAAGATGTGCATGTGGTATGTATTTTGATTTCGGTTCATTTTTTTTCTTCAAAAATATACATTGCTCAACTTATAATTTTTTTGGTGATTTAGTAATAGAGGGTACATACCGGTAGTTAATCCGTGGAACCTAGAATAACATGTGTTTAGCGGGGGCATCATATGTGTCTTACAATTTGATTCAACCTTGCGCGGGGGCATGTCATCCTCTAGTTTGACATAGACTTAAAGCAACAGTGCGCTGTACATAACTTTGTTCGTTTGTTGAAGCTTCCTTTGTTTAACACTGATTGCCAAATTTCTGAAAAATTTTATGCTTTATAAATGATTGATTGATTGATTGATTGATATGGGGTTTAACGTCACTTTCGGCGGTATTTCAACTATCTCATGACGGTCAGTTTTAGTGGTGGAGGAAGCAGGAGTGCCTGGAGAGAACCACCGACCTTGGGTAGGTAACTGACATACCTTATCACTTACGATTGTAAGTCGAGTGCACCCTTTTTTTGTAATGTACAAAGTGGGGCGCGAACTCACACAGCAGTGGTAACAGACTACAGTGGTTGTATAAGTAGTAGAACTTCCTTAACCACTCGGCCACCCAGGCCCCCGCTTTATAAATGAACAGTACATTTGCAATGTATATCCGTAGTGTGCATTTTTACTTGAAAATCCGTAGAAAGTACGGAAATCTGTAGTAGTAAACACATTTTCCATTTTCGGTCCTTTTCCCTCTCGAAATCGTTCTACTATTGCGTAATCACGCAAATACGCAGCTCACCTGTTGCTCTGAATTTGTAGCTGTCTAACGTAATTGTTTTTGCCATGTCTTTGGGCTTCGATTTTTGTAAATACCACTCCTTTGTTCCATGTGTTCCTTCGGTGTTCTACTGCCGTTGTTTCATATTAATGTATATACAGCAGCACAGCATAACTCGATGAGTATTCTTTTCTTTTTTTTAATTTTAAATGGGACAGGAAATTGTCCCACCGTGGATTTCGGCTTTCCGTTTACTTGGAACCAAACAGACTGACTGCATGTCCATTTCTTTCTTATTTCTTGGGCCCACACATATCACATACCACCGGAGTTTTTAGAGCAAAAATCAAGACCTTCATTCTGTAATCTTATAAACGGAAGTTGCCATTTCATTTGCAAGGTACATATCAGTTGCCGCGCCAAAGGACGCCTCCTATGACATATAGTACATTTAACAATGAAGAGATATGGAGTGGGTGCAAATGAGACAAAATCTCTAGAAAGCAAAACTAAGCAATGGAACAACGCTTTTATTGTTGTTCTTTATCTTGAAGTCACCATGAGGTCTTCAACAATGAGCTTTACTCAAGCCAGTTGACGATGTATTTGCTTTACAGTGAAGAAGGGTATAGGAGAAAACAGAACAAGTTTAACCTCTACAAGAACTTGTACTTTCCTGCTTCAGAAACTTTAAAACATGAGACTAGAGCTTGATCAAAGACCGAGTTCAAACTAATGAAACCACGGCACTGTGTGTGCAAAGTTGTCGCTAGCTTGAGGTAACATTCATTTCGTCTGGATTTGTATGGCGAGGGACTACTTCGGGTTAGCGGTGAACTTGCTATGGAAACGACAAAGCCAAACAAGCATAGACAGGTCATGTAAGTAAATAACAAGATATCGAAGTTACTGTAAAGTTTCTGCAGATAACGAATTTCGACAACTTTAATATGTCTCTTCAGTGAGGACTCTGGAAGATCATAAGCCAAAATATGTGAAATAACTGATACTGAGAAAACTGATAAACTAAAAGGATCCAAATGAAGAGCCAAAACGTGTCTTGTGTTCTCCTAGTATTCTACTGACATTCTTTTGTATGGCAAGTAAAATAAGGACAGGATACAAAGTAATTCTTCTTTTATTTTCAAATATTCCCATAGTATATGGTGACTTTATGTAAATTGTTTCGCTCTTCACAAAATTTGACTTTTCTTCATTCTACTCGACTCATAAAAAAAAACAGCTGCAAACTAAAAGCCTCAAGTGTGTGGATTCTCTAAAGATAAGGTAGGTCTAACTGTTCATAAATTTTAAAGAGATACACGACAACCAAAGGGAAAATGTTCAGCACTGTAAGTGATGAAATGGTTAATACTGCAAATGCATGGGAATTAAATTGTGAAATGTGAGCCTTGATATTGTAATAACATAATTACTGAACAGAATTGTCAAAGAGCTGAAATCCAAAGGGCAAAAAGACAAAACAGGTGTAAAACCATCGGAAAAATTGTCAACTCCAATATTCTTGGTACATGCATCTCGAAACTTTTGCACAGCTGGATACAAGTTGTCAATTGTTGGCCATGGAAATGGTGGTTTACCCGGTTTTGTGGCGCGCCAAAAATTCCATCGAAACATCAAAATATGGCATGGAAGGATCTATATTTCAAACCAATGATGGAATACTATCTTTACAATGTAATAATAGATAATAGTAAAAATTATAAAAATAAAGATAGAAAAATATACTGGAAATTCATAACATAAAATACTGTTTTGGACAATAAAGCTAACTAATTCTCAACATTTCTCTGCTGTTTGAGCTTGATATTGTTCCTTCTTACACTGCCAGCAGCTAAAACAACAAAATGTAAGCTGAGAATCAGGGTGATAAGCACACGGACACCAGTCACAGAAACACAATATCACTCTTAAAATCTCTATTGCACAGAGAACCATGTCTATTATAGCTACGACCGATGTCAGTACTCCATAGACTGAGTCCCAATTAGATATTGAATAAATAAATCCAGCGTGAACTCCTGTTGTTAATTTGAAACATACGAATATCAGTCTCCATATTTTTGGATGATAGTTGTCTGCTATTAGTTGCCATTTGACGCCGACAACAACAGAAAGTGCTACAGATAAACAGAACAACAAAACAACGTACACTATCACAGGTATCTTATAACTGTCTAACCAATCCGGAAGTCCGATCTTTTGCCAAACTAGAATAAATGTGGCTGCATCAACGATGTAACCAACCCATACTCGGATTGCGAAAACAATCACCCATTTCCTTGGTTCATTTTCAAGCGTTTTATCAATATACCTGGACGCGAAACACTTAAATACACACAGAAGAAAGTCTCCATTATTTCGACAGCAATCCGCCATGTCTTGTGTTATTAGTTTTAATATGTTAATTGTACATGAACGCCCACATTGGATCACGGCTAAAAATATTATTATAATATGTCTATTATGCACCTAGTCACACAATATGCATCATTATCTGAAGACATGTAACCGCTGGTCATACAAATCACATGTCAATCAACAACAAACAATATACCTGAAATTTAACTTAAATATTTTTGACCTGAATTACCTTCATACATGACCTGGAAATTTAAATATCGACGGAAATGTCACTTCAACATTTTTATAAATAGTAAATAGTTGTGTTCAGTTGTCGAATGTATGTCTTCTGTAAATAAAACACTGTTCATACTAAAAATCTCCATAATTTAGTGCTTTGTTAGAGATAATTGGAGTTTTATTTTGCACAAATAAAGTAAAACATTATCATCGTCCACTAATAAGCAGAACATGTCATGCATTATGAAAATTGTATATTGTAGTGTTTCTTGTTTTATTCACTTTTTNCGGTTATCAAGAACGTCATTTGAAGATATTGTACGGATTTTGGTGGAAATAATTTTACAGTTCTAGAGACTCCCAGGCGTGATGACAAATCAAAATAATCTGAGTTCAATTCGTATTGTATATGCACTGTTTGTCATCAAAACTGTCCCCCACCCTCCTCTCTCTCCCTCTCTCTCTCTCTCTCTTTCTGTGTGTGTGTATTTTCTTTTAGACACCTTTTATTTAGCTGACATAAGAGTATAAAATTCTTTTTTTTCGACTAAACAGGGAAAACCGAATAACAGTACTCTGTACTTTGATTCCCTAATAGTACTGGGATAAACATCAAAATTGCTGTTGTTACCGGACGTTACCGCAGTTTAACTATTTCTTTCGAAATGCCTGCACCAAGTCGGGACCATATTGTGGTTTACAATTGTTGTCCTGTTGTTTAATTGCACCTTCTTTTTCGTCTGTCTGCTCTTTGTATTTCGGCTCTTGACAACATTATGTTCGGTATTTTTATACCCCGCCACACGAAGTGACGAGGTATTATGTGATACCATCAGTCGTGTGTCCGTCCGTCCGTCTGTCTGTCTGTCAGTCCGTCCCCCGAAGGTTTCCGACTGATAACTTTTGAACGAAATAACACAAGGTCTTCAAACTTGGTAATGCAATATGTTTACCACAAAACTCAGGTCAAGTTCGATTTTGGGTTCAGAGGTCCCAAGGGTTCTGGAGTTATGCCCCTTGAAACTTTGAAATTTTGCAAATTTTAGGGTTTCCGACTTATAACTTGTGAACGAAATAACACAAGGTCTTCAGACTTGGTATGTAAGTTATTTACCATAAAACGCAGGTCAAATTTGATTTTGGGTTCAGAGGTCCAAGGGGTTCTGGAGTTATTCTCCTTGAAACTTTGAAATTTTGCGAATTTTAGGGTTTCCGACTGATAACTTGTTAACGAAATAACACAAGGTCTTCAATCTTGGGATGTAATTTGATTACCACAAAACTCAGGTCAAGTTCGATTTTGGGTTCAGAGGTCCAAGGGGTTCTCGAGTTATGCCCTTTGAAACTTTGAAATTTTGCAAATTTTAGGGTTTTGTACTCATAACTTGTGAATGAAATAACTTATTGTCTTCAAACTTGATATGTAAGTTGTTTACCACAAAAGACAGGCCAAGTATAATTTTGGGTTCAGCGGTACACATAGTTCTGGAGTTATGCCCCTTTTAACTTAGAAATTTCGTGAAACGTGGCGGGTATCGGGTAATGCACCATTACTATTTTCTGTTATTAGCCCCATCTCCTATCAAAATATAAATGTGCGATAAATTTTTCAACAAGGAACTTTTTTCAGATCCTCCCAACAATGCAGGCTTATTTTGTTTTATAACTATTCCTAGTACTGTAAAACCTTCAACTTCTCAGGGATTTTTGCGTATCTTTACATACACATATCTTCCAAGTGCAATACTCATGATACTACTGAACTTAGCAATATAGCTTTCGACTGTATTTGTCCCTTCCCCTATGGGTGTCTGCACATAACCAAACATTTTCAATATGGTAACTAAAACATGGTACGCATGCACGTCAATGAAGTATTCCACCAAGATGAGCATGCAAATTAGGTGATTGATGATGACTTGTAATGTGCAGGTATTGAAACAAGCGCCAAAAAATGTTTACCAAGTATAACCACTGAAATGGAGTCTACACTGAATACTATGATAAAAATAATAGTTCTTATTTTCGACAATTTGAGCAATACAAGCTCCGTGGCCCGTTGATTACTTAGCTAAAAGACTTTTTATTAAAACTGGGACTGCAATTTTCACACTGTTGCGTGTTTTTTTTCTCCAAGATTGAGTATTGAACCATATTTGGAAAATATAAAAAAAAATGAAAATAGAAAATATCTAACAAAATTAAGAGTCAGCGATTATATTTTAGAAATTGAAAGGGGAGGTACAAAAATATTAAACGAGAAAACAGAAAATGTAAAAACTGCAATTCCAACACTATTGATGATAAAGAACATTAATTATTTTCATGTAATAATAACACAAAACTAAGAGAAAACTATTTACAGGAAATAAAACGTTTAATACCAAATATTGAAAGTAAAACAGATAAACTGTATGTATGTTTAAATTGTCCATAAATCGTGCGGTATACTGCTTCATTCGTTTCAAGGTCTTTTGCGCTGAGGAGAGTCACTGTATGGTAACCGCGCCGGTAGCCGGGAGTTTGGATCACTCCAAGATGGACGTACCGGAGTCGGATCAGTTAAGTCTGTACCATGTTTTTACACTTAAAAACAATTTTGTGAATTATATTTTATCTCACTTAAAAGTCGTTAACATATATTTATGTTAGTTTGTCATGCACAGAAATTTTCTCTCAGTGCAATTGATTTTTACTGTGAAAAACGGGGTGAAACATGCATGATCTGTGTATACATGCATTTAAAAATGCAAATTTTTCGTGTCTATTTTCTTTAGTCTTAACTGAATGAGCAAATTTACATTTTATAGCAAACTTAGGAAAAGTGATGTAAATAGCGTATTTATTTGCAACACACGATCCGTCTAAGCACCGGTTTGGATTCTAAGTTTACGGTTTGGATTTATAACAAGAAACGGTTTGGAAAGTATAATGATTTTTAACAGTCTAATTCTGATTAGTACTTTCCAATTAGGACATTATCTGAAATATAGCTTTCAGGGGACATGTTTTTGGCTCAAATTATGGACCATATAAAGTTGTCTTACTTGTCTGCGTGCATAATCCCCTTTAGAAGCACTAAGAGGTAAAAATGTACAGCTACATATATACATGAACTTGACCTAAATATATATTATGCAAGAGGAGTATATGGTGACGTCTTCAAAAAAAAATTACGGTGGTACCAATAAAAGTCTACGTCTTACCTTACGTGCCCAGTACGACAAATGATGTCCTGCAACGCAAATCTAATAACTGGAAACCAACATAAAAGAACCCAAAGATATATATGGCAGTAAAATTCCCTTTTATAGACAAATCTCTTCTAAAACTAGTCGCAAACTCGTACAATTAATCTGGGAATAGTCCCAGAACCAATATAGATGCTGTGTTCTCACTCGTCGTGAAAATGTTCATCAAAATGGATAAAATCTGGAACACATAACCGCTGGCTTTTGGTAGTGTCGGTACTAAGTCTTCTATCGCTATTTACGTTTGTAATTTTGTCTTTCACCTGTGTTTTTCTTGTGCAGTTTCCTTGTGGATTGTAGCGTTGGGTTGATATTTTAGCATAGGTATTTTCTAATATTCTGCTGAAGTGAAATATCCAGGTAAATCCTGCAATTTGATTGGTTACCTTGACAGGGGATACGAGACCGTATCCCCGTGGTAGCAAAATCACAATTTTAAACGCTTTTAAAAGCAAATTTATAGCACTTCTAGCAGAATATAAAAGTTATTCGGGCTTCACAGGGGATACGGGTTCATATTCTCTGTCTGTATCCTATATCCTCTTCGCCTGACGGCTCAGGGGATATAAAACACAGACAGGGAATATGAACCCGTATCCCCTGTGAAAAGTCCCGAATAACATATATTATTCGGGGATATTTTCATCACTGGTAAGCTAATTAAAGATTTTCTTTCATAGCCAGTATAAAAATAAACATTCTGTATTAGATGTCAAAGGAAGACACAAGTACTAGTTGTTTAACTTGTCCTTGATGATGAGTTCTTACAATTATTTGTTCAGTCCAGGAGAAAAAAAACCAAGATGGCTGCCAATGGGAACATAATTTTAACAATGCACCCTATGATATTTTCATCTGAATCAGCCGAGCCCATTGGAACCAAACCGCAACAATAGTCTTTGGGTGGTCCCCTGCAAGAAAGATGTTTTCAGATCTGTATTGTATCAAAGATGGTCTCCAGCCGGAAACATAGTTAAACCTTGGCACCTATGGGAAAAACATTCAAAGACCTTCTCCTCTGAAACTGCTGAGCCAATGGACTCGGCAACAAAAGTTTTTTAGTGGTCCTTGCAAAAAAGATGTTTTTTCAGGTCCGTCCTGTATCCCAGATGGCTGCCGGTGGGAAGTATAGTTTTATCATGGACATTATCGGAAAACACATTTAAAGATCTTCTGCTCTGAAACTGTAGAGCCAACTGGATCAAACCCTGGCCATAATTGCCTTTAGGTAGTCACCTACCAGCAGAGCACATAGTTTAGAATTTAACCCTTTTAAAACACTTTCTTTTTAAACAACCGGGCATGTTGGAATACTAGTAATAGTTTAATAACTTATGTCCCTTTAATATAGACTTTCTTTGTTAGTCAAGGCGTTGCAGGCTCTTGAGAACCACTTGTTTTCTTCTGCAGTTCCATGGTACATATTGGTATACGACTGTCTTTTTCAGCCATTGTAGGCGTTTCTTGTTATCCTTTTTATTTTATTTCTGTTTTGCATATAATTCACACCTAAACCTTAAATTCAATCTTTAATTTACGCCAAGAACGTTGATACCTTTTTTTCAACTTACCCTGTATATAACAGTACTCGCCCGATGCTTCTACTGACGGACTCGCTGGATGTCGGATAAAAA